>CAXIVR010000005.1:59061067-59074055 GCA_964035755.1 Teleogryllus oceanicus | reverse complement strand
GTATATGAGGGCGGGGCGAGATGAAGATGGACGGGATGAGGGCAGGCGTTGTGAGAACGGCAAGACGAGGACGAGTGAGTTGAATGAGGTTGACCAAAGAAAGAGGACGAGGTGAGGACGACCGGCTGAGATTGGAACTTACGTTGAGGACGAGCGATTATAACTTTCATGCACAGGGTGTAATAGTTGTATGAAATTGACTTGCTGCATTGAACGTTACATCAACATATTCATACTTCAATGTATATATTCATAATTCACTTTTTCATGATACAGTTAAGTTTAGTAAAAGAGGAGGTAGGATTCTACAGCTCAAGAAAATTGCGCAGTTTGTTCTGCGCCCTCTTAACATCATACAGTTTTTTAACCTGTTTTTGTATGTTAAATAAATACATATCAAATAAACACTCATACACTTTATCTGCAATCTTACGGCAGATTCGAACACAACACGAATAATTAATCGTTATGCGCGAATACGAAGAGGTTCGATTGAGCAGATATATGCATGCACTGCAGATAAAACATGTCTGCAGAACAGATAATGCATCCGGCTTTGAAGTTCGCTGGAATATAAAACCTTATAGGAAAGACTGAAATACTAATCTCTTTCCTCTACGATAAGACGCAAAGCGAGTACAAAAACCATGACACTCGATATGTGGTCTGTGCTAACCTGTTTGCACATTTTAGTTAATGCAGCCACTTTACGTCGATGTTCTCTATATTCAGAAAAACTTCAATTCTACAAAACACTTCTCGGTACGGAGTCAACGCATCACTTCCAGTAAGCATCGGTTACCAATGTCTCAACAGGAGCAATGCATTAACTTCTGGACATCACTGTACGGGAATGTGTTTGTTCACCAGTCACTACTACATTCCGTCCTTTACTATTCAAATTCTTTCCAAGAATAATAACTTTTCTATTCTAATTTGTTCAAGACTAAAAAGTGCTAGTCAATACTGCTACAATTTTTCCACTTATGTGTTATGCCTTTTCTACAAATTTGATATTTTGTTTCTACACTGTCAACCTTTCCATGATGAACAAAAATATTAGGGCTCCAGGACACTGATTTTTTTGCCTCCGCTTCCTGCTTACTTTTAATAATAATAATAATAATACCACATTACATAATTCATATATAATATTATAGCACAATAATAATAATAATAATAATTATTATTATTATTATTATTATTATTATTATTATTATTATTATTATTATTATTATACTTGAAATCAGGATCCTATGAATACTATATTTAATTATGTAACAATAACAATTATTATAATTATTACATTGATTAAATTATATTTCGTGTCATTAACTTAAAAGACTCTACTATGTGATGTGCCAGTTCTTTATACGAGACAATCAATAACACTCACATACTTAAATTCTCATCCAGATAACTAAAACGACCAATTTAAAAAACATTCGAAACATTGCGCGAGCTGTGGTTGTCCATGCTGTGAGCCCATTCGAAATGTGCGGGCGCCTTGCGTGTGTGGCGAGATGTAGCGCCACGTGGTTCGGCCAGGCTAATGCGATTGCGCCGCGCACTGCCGGATGCAGCGCGCACGCCCCAGCGCACGCGGCGTCGGCGGCGATTGCGCATATGTGTACGCGACCGCAGAGCGCAAGGAGTTCATTGTCGATTGGCTTATTTTTTATTTATTTATTTATTTTACGTCAAAAGTTAAAACTGCGTACGACGTGCTATGTCACAAAATGTCTGCGTTACTTTAATGTAAAATGTATATTAGCGCACCTTTAAAATGAATGCACACATGTAGTACATTAGGGATGCAAGAGTCACGTCAAAGGAAGAGTCAAAGCTATGGTCATATCTGGAGTAAAATGAAGGAATGAATGGTCTTGATGAACTGGTGATTACGATTATGTGATACGAATGATGAGTAGCAGTCCACTTTAAATCTACTTTGATTGTAAACTATGCATTAAATTCTAATGTGCAAACATATTACACGTTTTTTAAAATATAAGGCAGAAGCGTTTCATGTACATTAATACATTAATCTACATTACATTTAATAACATTTCTGACAGTGTAGAGAACGCTCAGTTGGGCTGACGGAGAATGGAGGCAGGCACGCGCAGCTACAATTGAGAGGGTCAATTAAATTATATCTCTTCCCATAAAATATTTTTATGGACGTATGCATTTCCATTAGCAAAATAAATAAAGAAGTGTGCAAGATAAATGCAGTTATAATTTATATTCTCATTAGTAGGGTTGTCAGTTACCCTGGGGAGCCTTTTTCCCTCAATTACAAATAATTTCCAAAAATGTCACCTATATATAGGGATCGGAATGTATGTAATGGGAAAAAATAATTTTAATTTTGGGAGGCCAGGGGTCTCTTTCAAAATTTGGTTGACTGTCAATGCCCCTCTTACACCTCCCTAATCCGGGACCTACTTCGGTTCACGACCTTCTTCACGACCAGGGATGGCGGTACCTGGGAACCAGTTTATTTTGGCCCATCGTTGTTTTCTTTATTAATCTTTTCTACAGTTATAATCGTTTTTATAACTGAAAACACTGACATTGGAAAAGAGATACCTTAAATATATTGCTGGTCAGCTTGTGTGTGTGTGTGTGTGTGTGTGTGTGTGTGTGTGTGTAAAAATATACTAAAATAGGTGGTACTGATGATAAGTAAAGGAGGTCACGCCATTGACTTTTAGTGTTCAGTTTTCTTGAATTTTATCGCCCATTTAGATACCATACCGTTATTTAAATAATTGGTTATTTGCAGCAACGGTGAGATGAAACCAAAGGTGAAAGCATGAAGAACTCTCGAATCGCATATTTTTGCGGGGATAACCGTCATCTCTTCATGACGCGGCTGGTGTAACTTCCTGATGAGTCGCCACTGTTTCTATGCAGTGCAAACTAATGCGTTTCATGTTTCCACTCAAAAACATGAGATAATGCGAACAGTTTTTCAATATCCTACAACAGAAATAAAAGACAACGTAGCACAAAACCTTTTGAAAGTCTGCTGGAGATAAACGCGCCTTCTTCATTTAATGTTTCAAGATCTGAACTCGAATCATGATAGGGTTTCAAACCTAACTTCCTATCTATACTCTTACATCTCTCACGGCAATTTCACTTGCTCTACTGAGAATGAGAGGCGAGAGCGATAACTGACTACACCAGCTAGAGATGCGATATCGATAACGTAATTAACTCCATCAATGTTAATACATCGCCAAAACCATCGGAGCGTTTTTAAACATCGAAATGGAAGATGGTTTAGGTACTTCTATCATTCTTCAGGTGTACAAAATTTAATTTCGCTTTGGGTGTATTCATTAATTTATAATTAAGATTTAACGGAAGTCAAAGTTAAATAATAATCTTAAGAGCAGCGTACTCGAACAAAGAACGTTCGTTTGGTTCAAAACACAAACAGACAGTGACATTAGTTATTAATTATTTTTTTAACTTTTACAAAATTATGATTGTGGAATTTTTCATTCACAAAACCAAATAGAAAACTTAAAACGTACAAAACATCGATGATACAAAAATGGTTTTAATATATCGATGTTTTGAAAATATCGAATAGATGTTCCACTCCTAATGCAGGCTCGCTGTCCAGAACTTCAGTCCTCTTGTAGGGGCTGAAGTCAAAATGAAAAAGGATTTATTTTATCCAGCAATGGTGATCATGTCAAATTCAGCGTAGTTACTTATAAATAGGGCGGATTTTAATTAAAAGTCTTTTTTCTTTCACTTTGAACAATGCGTTTAGTATAGAAATTCATTTTATGTTATGACAAAAAGTAAATGACCCATTTTATACGTAATTTTTCTGCTTTTATCGATTTCGGCAGTCAATTTTAAACTTGTTCCGTCATTGTAATGCATTTTTGCTGATTTTATCGATTTTAATGTAATTTTAATGGTAATTTGCTTCCAAATAATATTTACGAGATGTAACGAATGTTCTCCACAGAATTCCTGAGCACTCATACCGGAAGTTATCTGATTTCTCTTCGCTTAGAAGTTGTAATGTCAGCCATTGTCAGTACTAATATTTCATACTAACACAATAACGGGTACACACCAGGAAGGTCCTTCAGAAAAATGCACACAAATTTGAATTAAAACATAAGTATTTAATTTATAAATGTTGGAACCTGATTAATTTATAAACGTTGAACCTGTTAATTTATAAATGCTGGAACCTGTTTAATTTTATAAATGTTGAACCTGTATAAATGTTGCTGGAACCTGATCCAACAGCTTCTGTTGTTCATCTGAACTGGTTTTGATCACATTTTACGTCATTTTTTTCTTGCTTTTAGGGCATTTTAAAACAACTTCAGAGAGCATTTTATTGATAATTTTTGGCAATATTTTATGTCATCAAAATCCGCACCCTACTTATAGGTGGTTTTGTTAAGTTTCTTTCTTCCCTTATTTATAATTAGGGTCAGTGTCGGCGTAAGGTATGGACAAACCGGGTGATCGCTCGAGACCTCGTGGGAATCAAGGGGCCTGATAATGGGCCTGGTGGGGAAAAAAGGAATTAGAACTTGACAAATCGTTATCGTAATTTTATACGTCGCGTACAGTAGTCTGATATTTCATAGAATTTTCAATTATTTTTTTACCTTAAATGTGTTTATAGTCATTACTACATTTGCAGGACTCAATGAAATGAATCAAAAGACGCTAACTTTAAAATAGGTGCTACTGAAATTTGATTTATTATTTCAAGCATTTAACAAGTAATTTTATTAAACACTCAACTAAACGCACACAATTCTTTAAGATCACTAAGTGAAAATTGTATTTTGTTCACTAAATATTTTACTAAATTATCTTTTTAATATAATGTCTAATTAATCGGCAATTTATAAAAAATCTATTATTTAAAATATATTTCAAAAAACGTTTTCTAGTTTACATAATTTTTGTTGTTTTTAAATAAAATAACTCATTGTTTCTGATAGAATCTTTACTTTAGTTTTTCTGGGGAAGGGGTGAGGCCATGTTTCAGCATTGCCCTGGGCTCAAAAATCGTCTAGCCTGGACACTCTAGGGCCTTTCATCTATCACAGTGATATTCCAAAGAGTGGTGATCGAATGAATACATTCTAATGGTGATGATTATAAGGTGACTGATGATGAGCAGGGTGAGTTGTGCTGGTGAACTCCTCGAGAAACCTGCCGAGCTGGCTGAGCCAACCACAAATTCCACATGGATTGATCGAAGTGGTTTCTGCCCACTCACGATTGTTTCCTGGCGCCTATCGGGCCCTTATGCTTCAGTTTGTAGATCTCTCAATAGGATTAGGATATGGCGAATGTATATATATATATATATATATATATATATATATATATATATATATATATATAGAGAGAGAGAGAGAGAGAGAGAGAGACATACCAATATGTGGGTCATTTTTATTAAATGTTATTTGGATGTAAAATGGGTGGAAATGCTAGGTAATTAACAGGAATATGGCGCCTTAGCAACGGCGCCCAAGTCGTCAAGATAAATAAATATTCATCTGACATTGAAAGTGATGGCGGGGCTAGTCAGATTTGGAAACGATTTGGGGATTGGTTGGAGAGAGCAACGATAGTCTATTACTGCGGAAGTATGTCTAATTTTTTTTAGACAAAACTGTAGAAAGGGGAAGCCGAGGTCTGGAGGGCTGAGCAGTGATAAAAATATACATTCTGTCATATTTCCTGACGTTGTGCGGCCGCTCATGATAAATAATTTGTGTAATTGAACTTGTAATTTTCATGAGATTGAGGAACGTTGACCTTGAATAATTCTTACAGTGTTAGACGTAGTAACTTGTTATTCGAGAGGATTTCTACTAATTATTGAACTGAGAGAATCTCGAACGTTCACGAACAGCTTGGACTTTATTTTACAACGCGGAAATTAGAACTTCTGTGAGAAGTCGATATGATACGACCTGGAAATATTCTGACAAGTGGAACTTTAAAACATTTCCGCTGTGTGTAATCGTAAAGAACTGCATTATTTTTAAAAGTCAATGGAAATCGAACTACGAATATTTGGAAGCAGGCGGATCAGGTGGCTCTGGCAACGTTCATGTGGAAGAACAGGAGAAGAACGCGGCACGTCGTCTCTGGAATTCGCATCACCGGGAGAAGAGAAGATGGTCCTCGTGGCGACGTCGATCAAAGAGCGCGGGGTTTATAGTGCAGCATAAAGGTTCCAATACAACAAGTGAGCAAAGGACAATCTTGCTGGGTAATAAGCAATAACTTATGTTTCTTTTGAAAGAAAAAACAACAACTATTTTGCTGGCCAATCTGAGCTAATAAGTAGCTAGATAAAATATTTGTTTTAGATTCCTCGCCACTCTGTATGGATGGAGATCGGGCAATCGGCCATCACAGGTAATAGCGATTATTTGAGACGCAACTCATCGACCCAGCTAGCGGGTCAATATTTAGTTTTGAAGCAATAGAAGAAAATATTATCGTAACGTTTTTCCTGGTGCCCATGTTAACATAAATTCGGAAACGGTTACGACGAAACGCCTAATCATTGTGAGCAGTTTGTGGGCATGTTTATAGCATTTTTTGAGCATGTTATGTGGGCATATATATATATATATATATATATATATATATATATATATATATATATATATATATATATATATATATATATATATAATACTTGTCTTTTTCATCAAAAAGACTTTATATATATAATGTTTTGATGACGATCGAAAATGTATTCCAAAAGACAGATTAAAGAAATTTAGGTTTTGGCTGGCGTTATCATAGAAACTGAAGAGCCCAATCTCCTTCCTGGTTTTTTACAATTCATGATTCGTTCGAGCTAGTTCATAATAAATGATCAATGAACTTGGTAGACTATAAAAGATAACAAACACTTATCACAGAAATAGAACTGCCAGAAAAATTTTTCCATTACTAAATAGATTTTTGAGCACATTTGAGTTGCAGGGGAGGCCTTGACTCAAAAGTATAAATTGTAATACCCTTTTAAAAATTTTGTTAAGATTCCTTAGGGTACGGATGGAGGAGGGGAGTTATTTGACAAGTTTGGGTTTAAAGGAATAATCTTCTTTTTTGAAAATTGGTTTGAAGTGAGTGTCTCAATCAAAAACTGAATGTAAAGTTTACCCCCAAAGGGGATTTTCCCCCCCACTAATTTTTGAGAAAGGGATACCTCAGAAAATAAAAACCACAAGATCCATCAGAAATCGGGCAGAAATGTAGCCAATGTGTTACAGAACCATGTACCAAAAAAAGAAAGGCAGTAATTATTGTTTCTGTTGAAGGATTAAATGTACAAGAAAAAATTGAAAAGGTCGGACAAATAGTTGGACCGAAAATATACGGATGTACCCCGTATTTCGGTGGGATATTTTTTATTTTTAAATCCTAGCATTAAAATAAATAACTGAAAGGCAAACAAAAAAAAAGTTAAAAATCATTATTTGGAAAAAAGGGCCCCTGATCACAAAGACTAAAAGATCTTTTTTTCAATTTTTTCCCAGTTATACCAATTGTTTATTAAAACTGAAAAATTCAATATTAACACCAAACTTTACCAAAAAAATTTTGGTATAAACAATCCGGGTTATCAACATATTTTAAAGTTTAAAAGGCAAATAACGGGAACCCAAAAATGAAATAGACAAATTTCCTGAATATATGTAAATTATATAGATTCCCCGTTTTATGTTTTTCTCTACAGATAAAATGTGCTTTCAGTAAAAAAGAAGGACACACGGCCAAAAGGGCAAGATCTAACAATGATGAAACGGGGACAGAGAACGGGGGGAACCCAAATGAAAATGAGAGTTGAGGAGAAAGTAAACAGGATGTACAGGTTAGGAACAGGAGAACAATGTGATGATGCTAGTAAAAGCAAGAGTAGTAACCAAGGGATAATAGGAAGGGGAAAAAGGTTTCCCACTAGTTTAAATATTGAACAAATTTCAATATTAACCCCCCCCAGTTTTTCCCCATACAAAAGGAAAAGTGGATAAAAGCAAACCAAGAAGGATACAGCTAAAACCAAGATGAAAAGGAAAGAGATTGATTAAACAAATAATTACATTCAGACAGCAATGAAATTCAGAACAATTAAAGGGGGTTTTAAAAAAGAAAGTGAAAATATCATCAGTACCTGAAGATCTTGAAAACACTTCAGTAAATAAAAATAATTTTGATAAAATTTTAATTTTTTCCCACCCCAAATGGAAAGGCTTTGACTTTATTGTTAAATCATAGAACACCATACAAACATTCCTAAGCAAAAATAACAGAGAATATTAGATGGTTGTCTTTTAAAAGAGATACACAGATATATAAATAAGAAAAAAAAAAGGAGAAAAACACAAAAAAAAATTAGTAAACAAGAAAAAGAATCAGAATTTCAACTGAGGAGTTGGAAAAAAATCTAGTTATGATCAAAGTCCAAGCAACATAAATTCAGCGGGATTTAAGATTATTGTTTTGGAATACTAGAAGCACCCTTAAAAGATCAGGGGAATTGAGAAGACCTTAGAAAATATGGACAGGATTTGTGTTGAAACATGGCAAGAAAATAAAAGGGAAAAGTAATATTGATTTTCCAGGATTTTAATAGTCAGAAAGATGGGGTCACAAAGAGGGGGGAGGAATCATTTTTATTTAAAAAAATAGTTTTTTAGAGTTTAAAAGACCTAAAATACCCCACGTATGTGTAACTAGGGAATTAAATACAAGTGAAAGAAAACTTGAATTTTTTTGCGGGTTACAACCCTAAAAATTTAATATGTCAAAGTTTTATCAAAAAGGGAAATTTTTACCCAAACAGTAAAACTATAATCATGGGTGATTTTAATTACAATCATAGGGAACTGTCCCTTAATAAAACAGAGGGAAAACCCTGTTGAAAACAGGAAAAAAAATCTGTTTCGAAAATTTCCAGTTCCATACCTGTACCTTATACAGGTGCAAATCAAACATTGATTTAGTTTTTCTACTACTGATATTTCACCTAATTAAATGAAAGTAAAAAATGAAACTTGGGGACGACCTTTTCCCCAGTATAAAAAAAATGGGAAAAGATTACTATCAAAGAAAACTTTTAAAATAAACACAAAGAAAACAGACTGGGAAAAAGGGGAAAATCATCTTCAAGATAACTATTATAATTTAAATGAAAATATTTAACTCCGGGTATTTTAAATATAATATATTTTGTAACTTTGGAAAAAAGCAGTTCAGGACAATCCCCCTGTGGTAAAAAAAAAAAATTTAAAAAATAATAAAATCCTGTGCCTTGGTGGGATGCAGGGGTGGAAAAATGAAAAATTAAAAAAGGACATCAAAATGGAAATCACCAAGAAAAAAAAGATCTTTAATATAAAAGGAATGTAGCTTGTAAAAACTTTTTAAAAAGGAAAAAATTAAAGTTTAAAAATTTTTAAAAAATCAATAAATATTAATTTAATCAAATATACAGGAAAAAAAAATTTTAAAAAATAAATGGGAAAAAATTAAGACTAAAAATGAACATGAAAATTTAACAGCAAAAAAAAAAGTGGTTAGTGTTTTATAAAAAATATGAATTTTTCATTTAACCCCAGTATCTGCCATGTCAAAACTTTTCTAGATAATCCTTCAACTTTTTTAATTTGACTAGAAAACAAGGAATAAGAACTCTGTCTGGCAATTAAAAATTATAATTATTAACTTCCAAAAATTATCATATTATGCTTTAAATTTTTAAATAGAATGTATAAAAAAAAAACCCAAACATTTGGGAAGGGAATATATTTCATTTCTTGAGAAAAAATATAAAATAAGACCCTTTTGGTTTACATCATGCATTTAAATTATTTTCAAAATGGTAACTGAAAGGTTGGGGGGTTAGAAAAAAAATATAAAGCAAAGAATCAAAGCAGAATTTGTCTTTTTGGGTAATATTACTGCCCAACTTTTTGTTTGAAGATGCATAAAAGAAGATTTCTTGCTCTTTTTTGATGTAAGTAAACCTTTTACAAGTTAAAGGACTTACTTAGGAAAGATAGCGAAGGGTGTCCAACCATGATAATGTTTTTTAAAAATTTTTTACCAGTAAGAGGTATTTATAATAACGTGTTGAGGGGTGAATTTGTAATGTTTATAAAGGTGTGGCCCAAAGGGGGGGTGGGCCAATTTATTCACATTGTACATATCTAAAATAAGAAAGATCTTCAGATGTAAAAGATTCAATTTTGAATATAGCTTTATATAGAAAACTAAAAGACCCAAAGTAGATAAACAAATAAAAGGAGAAAAAAATTTAAACTTTTAAAAAGAACTACTAATTTAGGCTGGCCTCACATCACAAAAATGTTTTATTCATTTAATCAAAGAAACATACCCCAGGGGAAATTGATATCAATGTAGGGGGCAAAAAAATCTTTAACTTCGGGTTTTGGTCTAAATTTTATTTCAGAAAAATTATGACATATAAGGTATATACAAGAAAAATGTTGTAAAAAAAAATATTAAAATTTCAGAGGTACATTGGGGTGAGCCTGTTACATTTTACATTTTATAAGAGCATTTAGATCTATAATAACTATGGCTGTTTTTTTATTACCCAAAAAAAAAAATAAAAGGGCAAATTAGAAAAATTACAGAAAGCATTGATTAGCCCTAGATACAGGAATAGCCTCCCCCTAATGCCCTTTTAACCAAATTAATGAGAATTGAGGACGAAAATTTTTTTTGTAATAAATTTTAATTAAAGCATTACTCACAAAAGTCTGTAACATATGAAGGGAAATTTAAACTATTTTAAAAATAACAATTGATCACAGGGAAAAAAGTCCATGTATTCAGAATTGTATAAAAAATTATATGTTTAGAAAAAAAGTTGTAGCTGATCAAAATTTTAAATTTTAAAAAGTTTAATTATGACACTTTAATGCCGGTTTTTTGATAAAGAATATGGAAAAAGAAAGGGGTGCAAAGAATTAATGAATTTTCCAAAAATCAGTAAAATTCCCGCTTAAACCATTTACAGAAGGGGAAAAAAGTCAAAGGGTGCCAAAACAGTTGGCGTTTATCTGTCCTGATATCAATGTTTACGTAATTAGAAGTCGCATCCAAAGCACAATTTTCACCCCGAATGTAAGCATCAGGTAAAAAAAACTTTTAAGCAAAAGAAGAGATGTTGTTTACAGATTCCTTTTGTTATTAACATTTGAAAAAAAAACAGTAAATATAAGAACAATACTTTTACTAGATAAAAAATAAGATAAAGAAATTTTATTTGCAATAACTTTAAAGAATATTTTTTATACCTGCAAAAAAAGGGTTAGGAAATGAAATGGCTGACTGCTGGCAAAACTGCTCAACTAAGAAATTAAATTAAAAAAAAACCTTATCCCATTTTCATTATATTTTTTGAGCAGTGTTTTGAAGGAAACGGTTAAATTTGTATTAAGCAACCAAACATCAAAAGGGAAGGAAAATCATTTTTTTGAAATGAGAGACCTTGGTCTGGAAACCCTTAAAAGATTTTGTTTAAAGGGGAAACCCATGTAGACTGGCATTAAATCTAAACCCTTTATTATTTAGAGTCAATTTTATTCGTCCAGCATGTCTTGGATACAATAACAGGGTCAAATCATTTATAATTTCAATATATAAAGAGGAAAGGAATACCTAATCAAAAGATTGAAAAGATAAAAAAATTTTACCTTAGATTCAAAATATTCCTTTCACAACCCAATAAATTTTTATGAAATAAAATTTTTGCATTTCTGTCATTATAAAAAAAAGTTTAAAATATATGGTTTTTGAAACAAAAAATTTCTGAATGTAAAAAAAATGTGGAAAATGCATCAATGTAATGTATAAAAAAATTAAATAAAATGTTTGTAAAATTTAAGAAAAGCAAAACTTTAAGGGGGTTAAAAGCTTTAAATAAAAAAAAAAAAAAAAAAATTATATAATAATTTAAAATTTTATGATGCCATCACAGTCCCCACAAACCGGATAAAACCAAAAAAAAATCTATAACAGGGTCACAAAGATCCAAGCGTCCAGGGGAAATTTTTTTAATGAAAAATATAATGATTATATTCCCCAGTTTTGAATTTTTTATTTATTAAAAAAAATCTATAAATTTATTTAGAACAAAATAGCAAAATTTAACAAATGAAAATTTCTTAATTCCATTAAATAAGTTTAATATTTTTTAAAAATTAAACTTAAAAATTTAAAAAAAACAATTTAATAATTTTAAAAACTTAAAAAAAATTTAATGATTAAAAAGGATTTTCGATTTTAATAGTTAAATACGCATAAATAATTTTTTGTATTCAATCTACTACGTTTTATTTTAATGAAAGGGAAATTTTTTTTATTTTACAATGGTAATAGTTCCAAAATTTATGTAAGTGGGTCCGGGGGAAAGATTTTAATTTAACTTCCAAAAATCTGAAATTTTGTTCCTGCTCAGATGGCAACGCCTTTAAATCAATCCCAGTGTTTGGGCTTTATCCTAACTTCGAGCCTTCCCCCCAGCAGCACTTCAATTTCTTACCCCTATTATCCAATGCAAGCGCCCAGAAATTGGAAAACATGGCCGCCGACAAGAAAGGTGTCTTTTTGTTAGATATATCTAACAATATTCCCGGTATACAAAGAACTAGGAAAATCTAAAAAAAATAAAATAAATTAATTTAATACAAATTTCAAATATTTATTTTTTCACATATTCTCAACTGTATATTCACTGAATTTTAAATTCGACACAGCTTGCCCAGCTAGTGATGTGACACAAGGTCCAATGAAGAGGGTCCGTTAATTATTTTTTACCCATGTTGGGGAGGATAAGAACATTTTGAAATTCTTTTGTAAATAACTGTTGTACTGTGAATCCATTTACACTACAGTGTTTTACAACTATTAACTGTTTTTT
>CAXIVR010000005.1:58834863-59049391 GCA_964035755.1 Teleogryllus oceanicus | reverse complement strand
ATGATGTAAATTGGATCACACCGTTTTAAAATAACAAATGAAACAAATCTTTTCCAAAACCAAAATTTTCTTAACTCTTGAATAAGTCATTTTAAAAATCCCATAACTAGAAAGGCTGATGGGATCAATTTTTTTTTAACAACCACAGCAATGTTCCTCCCTTTTAATTACTAAACAAACAATATATTATTCTTAAAAATTGGAATAATAAACACTTTTATAAACTTTTAAACCTTATTTTTTATAATTTGAAATTATTGATCCAATTTAAAGATTTGTTCGATGGAATGGTTTAAAAAAGTCCGATTGAATGTGAATGCAAATGGTATTGTTCATATCTAGGTTCGCCATGCACACACGGGTTGCCGATTTTCCCCTCCGGGGGCCCCCCAATGGAAGGTTGCGGGGCCCCTTGCAGCCCAGGAGCGGAAAAAATTGGAAGGATTTGAGGGGAAACGGAAACAGTGGGAAACCCCGAGCTTTGGGGGTTTTTGGGGTTCCTGGGGAAACTGGGACTTCCCGACGCAGAGTTGCCAGTTTTGGGGGTTTTTGTCCCCCAAAGGGTTCTTTTTCTTTTCAAAAGGAAAGAATGGGGAACACAAATGAACAGAAACTTTGGGGATTTTTGGAAATTATATTCGTCGAGTCAGATAGAAATTTATTCTTTAAATTGTGGAAAAAAAATATTAAACCTTATTCTTTTTTTATGAAAAAAATGTGAGAAAAAAACAATAGGCATGGAGAAAGAAAAACAGGGAAAAAACTAAGACAAAAAAAAATCTTCGAGCAGCAAGAGGACGATGATTGGTTAATTTAAAATTTTTATAGAGGCCCCAAATGAAATCCCCGGAGAGAGCTCATATCGTTGGTTCATAATTGGGGAAAAATTTTCTTTTTAAATTTGGGGTTGTGTTTGAAAGTTGCAGGGGTTGAATTTCCCGGGTAGTGGGGGGAAAGGGTCTTGCAAAACTTCTGGCAGCCCTCTTGACTCCCTTCATTTCCAAAAATTAAAGTACTCGCTGAAGAGGCAATGTAAACAAACAGCGTTAAAATATAACGAAACATTGGGTTTTAAAACCCAAAAATTTTTTTCCCTTTATATTTTATAAAACAAGAGATTTGAAAGTTTTTTTACATACTTTTCTACATTGGTTTTTTTTTAGGTTAATATTTTTTTTAAATGCTGCTTTGTAAACAAAATTAACGTTGGAATGGTAAAATTATTGTTTTGTGTTTTTTTTTCCTCTGTTTTTTTTCTGAAGTGCTGCGTTTGAAACTGGGAAACACAAAACCACCACAGGGAAAATTTCCCCCAATCCCTTGCGGGCCACGGGAAATCAAACAAAGGGAGGGAAATGCCTAACGACATCAAACCCCGCCAAAGGCCCCTGACGTCGCGGGAAGGGGGCGACTCTCTGGTGAAAGGGCGCAAAAGGCCACGCCCGGGGCGGTTAATAGATGAGACAAGTCCGTGACGCAAAACCGATGCGTGATTGGCGAGAGCCACCGCGTCCCCCCGCGAGGGGAAAGGAATGGCGCGTGCAATAAATGGGGGAGAAAAACCCTTCCTTTTTAAAAATTTTCCCCGGTGAGCGAGCTTCTCCCTTTTTCTGAGTCGGAACTGGCTCGGCTCCCCGGGACCCTCGCCATGGCTCCCGGGTCCCGCTATCAGTGTCTCGCGCGGGGCGGTAGCCGCCAAACTAAAACTGGTGCAAGCTGGACTTTTTCCCGCTTACCCCACCAATCTTCCGCCCCATTGGGCCCCCCGGAAAAACCCGGAAGAGGGAGGCGCCCCAGGCATCGCTCCCCACCACGCCGCCACTTCAGCGAGTTGCGAAAACTGGAGCGGGCTGAGCCTCGCTGCCCCCCAGGGCCCCCCCTACCAGCGCCGATCACGGGCTTTCCCGGGTGAGATCGCCAAATGGGGCCCCCCCCACGAACATTTAAAAGTGGAGAAAAGGACGGTTGAGAGGAGAGGGGAAAGGGGGTGTAAAGGCGAGGGGCGTAACATAATTTAATACTGATATGATGTTAGGGGCTTAATTGTTTATCTTGGGTGGGAAAGTAATTAAAGTAATATTTATTATAAACCCAGCTCTTTTAAATGAAAACCAGAATCAGTCATGCATGTCCCCCGAATCCTCTGCCAGCTCTATAAAGTGGCTGAAAGGTGGGGTTCTCCTACCACTGGCAGCCGGGAAAGCAGTCCCCCCGTTGGAGGGGCGGGAAGCTCACAATGGCTTTCCCCCAACGGGGGGAAATTTTTAAAAAATCTTAAAAACTGGTATGGGGGAAACCAAACCTCCCAAATTTTTTTTAAATTCTCGGGAAACAACCCAGGAACTGCGCGGGGGGGCGTCTGGAAAGGGGGGTGGGGTCATCCCTGTGAAAAATGAATGCTTTTTTATTTTGTTTTGAAAGTTGGGAAAATTTTATGTATGTATTTGTACCAGCGGTTTTTGCATGTATAAATTTTACCAGTGTTTGCGTGTTTTGGGGGTAATATTTCATTAAAGCATCTGAAGCTTTCTAAAAAAAATGGAAGGTAACAGTAACAGTTTTAGCGCCTGCGAGCGAAGCACCAGAGGAAATCGAATCCGTTACTTTAGATGTTACGTGCAATTCAGAATCTAAATCCAATTTCAAATTTGAGTGCCCAAATTAATGCAAAAATTGTGGGTCTCAGGGAAAAGTTAAAATAACAAATTAACCCGAGCATAAGACTTGGATTTAATGGTTTTAAAATAGTGAACCAAAAAAGAAAATAAAAAGGCCCAAAAAGAAGCTTCATTTAAAAAACTTGAAAGTAGATTAGATGGTAGATTAGAGGGGTCGGGGGAAATTACAGGAACAGGGGGGGTTGGAATTTCAAAAAACCAAAAAAAGCGCCTCGACGGGAAATGAAAGGGAAATTTGTTTTCCACGCAAAGGGGGTCCTTTTAAATTACTAGCGTGAAGGGGGGGGCTGGGAAAAACAGTTGGGCAGGCAGGGAAACATCAGTGAAATCAACCTTATCGGTAACCCCAAAAAAGGGGGCACAAGATACTAAATTTTCTAACATCCCAACTAATTTCAGACTTAATTTTAGAAATTAAAAAAAGCCCCCCTGCATGTCGGAAAAATTTTTTAAACAGTCTATAGAGCAACTTAGAGGGGGGTTGGGGCGGGAAAACCGAGCAACCGGGGAGTAATTGTGCAGGAACGGGGGCACAAAAAAATTCCCGTGGGCCATTCCTCAAAATCTGTCATTTTTGGAAATCAGGAGATCACATTTGAATTGATTAAAAACGGGATTAAGAACTAAATCCGACAGTCTAAAAATCCCAGTTTTTCCCCGGGTAAAGACGAAAAAAAAAAGAAAACCTTACCATTTTTAAAATTGATCAAATATTCTTGTACGCCACAAATATCGAAACGAGTGCTGGAATTTTTATAAGTTTTTTAAAACTCTTTTCCCGGAATTTTTCTTTACGAAAACCCCATCCCCAATGTGGCAAAATAACAGATGAAAATCAATCTCCCGCAGGTAAAAAACAATTTTTCAACTATGCCCTTCAAGGAATAAATGATGTTCAAATGATCTCTCTGACCCAATAGACAGCGTAAGATCTTGTCAGAATATTAGACAGAGGGGTCCCAAAGGTTATTCAGAATCGTACTTTATTTAATTTATTAAATAGATTTAAGGTGATGAAAATGACATACCCCGGCGAGAAATTTAAAAAAAACATGGAAATTTGGGGTTCAGATTTTAATTTTCAAGAATGATAATATTTAATTAAAATTTTTAAAAAAAAACTCCCCCAAAGAGGGCAAAGGCATCTAAAGTGGACAAAATGTCGAAGGAACTGCATAAACATAATTAAAGTAATATTAAAATTTTGAATATATGCGTAATGGATGTTAGTAAAAAAAAGAAAAACAACTTTGAAATGATTTTAGATTTTTGAATTGGATGTCCTAGTGGTTGATGCTCCTTGGGTTTAGGGTGGATAATTAATTAATTATGTGTTTTGGGCGTGGATTTCTGCAAATTCAATGTCTGGGAACTTCGCATAATTATTGTCCTTGGGTTTGGTTGTCAGAATCTTTGGACCCCCCTTTTCTTAATTCCCAAAAACGTTCCCCGCCCAAAGGGCGGGGGAAAAGAATATTTTGAACCCCCCAACCGGATGGATTTTTGGAAGTAATTAGAATTTAAAACGGGGCCCCCCCTTTAGCCCAAAGGGGCGAGGGGGGTGGATAAAAAAAATTTTTTTTGGGTGCAGCTGACTGGGCGGAGTATGGAAAACGGTACGCCGGGAAAGTGACTTTAAAACAAATTTTAGTTTAACTTTTGGGGAAAACTTTTTAGAAGCCCCAAAAGATTATTCTGTTAAAAATTTGGGTTTAAACATAATCTTAGAAGATAATAAGAAATTTTATGAATTTATAATGGAAAATTGGAGAGAAATTTGAATAGATGGCAGTAATTAATGCTTGCATTCATTTCTCTTTCATTTTTTTTTTTCTCTCACGTTTTTTCGTATTTTAAATACTCTTTGATTGGTGCTCATTAAAAGGGGGTGATCTCTGGATTCATTTCCTCTGAATATCATTTGGGATTAATGTAATCGAAAAAAGAAAAATTCATAGAGTATTCAAGCATATAAAACGAACGGAAGAAGAAGCGTTTTCTGAGGGGGAAAGGGTTCAACCCCGAGGACACGACGTTTAAAGGCCAAACGCTCGGTAAAAGGGTAAAGGGAAGCCGGATGCTCTAGGGGCCCCGAGAACACAGTAAGGTCGTTCCAAATAAAATGTTTTGTAGGGATAGGGTGTTGTTTAAAAAAAAGCTCATTCTTATCACAAAAAAGAAAAAGGAGGGTAACAGATTTACCACGTTTAAAAAGATAAAAAAAAAAGAAATTTTTTTTGACTTCAATACGTGGCAAATCAATCTTTTCTTTCAAAAGTTTCAGATCAAATATTGTAATATATGTTTAAAAGGTTTGTGTAAAAAATATAATTATAATAAAATAACTCTGGTTTTTTAGAGAAAAGAGTTTCCTTTTTTTAAAGAAATGTTAAGGAAAATATTTTTTATTTTCAATGTGTGTTTCTTTAAAATTTTTGAAAAAAATTTTTTAAACATTTTTTAATTTCTGAAAGTGTGTTTTTTAAAAAATTTGGGGTTGTGTAAAGTAGGAAATTGTTTTGTGTTTTAGTGTTTTTTCCAGTCAAGGTATTCTGTATTTGATTTTTTCTTATGTCTTTTATTATTTTTCGCACCCAAAATTTTAGAATATATTCGAATTTAGAAAAAGTGATTCTCCCGGTTTTTTTGTTTTTTGCATCAATCCAAAACGATCTTCGACCCTCCCCTATTTTTTTTTTATTGTGTCCCCCTGGGACGTCTATACTGAGCTAGTCGACCTTGGGTTTTTGCCCCCCCCAAGACGTCTCAGGTCGGTGCTGGCCTTGGCAGCCCGCACACGACAGTGGCCGCAATTGGCCCTGCGGGGCTCGTTTTGGATGCATTTGACAAACTCATTTGGAATAACTGGAAAAATTTGGTGTAACTAAATTACTAGTACAATTGAATCATTTCCCTAAAATTTCGCCAGGTTGCAGGTACAAAGTGTGTTGAGAAAAAGTGTTTTTTGGTGTTTTTTTAAAAAGGATTTTTTTATTGAGTTTTATCATTTTTTGTCTGGTATTTCTGGTAAAATTTTTGTGAGAGGTTTTGGTGTCTGGAAAAATTGATTGATTCTGGACAAATAGATTCAAAATGGCAGATAAGTATCGTGGCTGGAATTTACCACCGTGGAAGGAACTTCTGGGGAATCAGATAGGATGGGAAACTGGGGCAAGCCCGGTACGATGATCGGGGGGAAACGACAGGGGGGGGAACTGGGAAACGGGAGAAACTGTGAGACGTCCCACAGAATCACAGCCCAACACAGATCAGGATGAGGAAGAACAAAAACCTCGAGGGCTAATTCAATGATGCAACAGTTAATGGACAATTTACCCAACAATTAGATTGAGTTTAGTACCCAGGATAAAAAACAGAAAACCATAAAAAATTGGGGTTACTTTGGAAACTAAACTGGGGGAGAACAAGGCTTTTTAAAACTAAATTGGGGAGAATAACTCGGAAATAAATATTTTTAAACAAATTAAAAAAAAATAACTCGGCAATAAATAAAGGAAACTAAACTAGGGAGAACAAGGTTATTTGGAAACAAAACTAGGGAGAACAAGGCTATTTTGGGAAAAAAATTGGGAAAAAATAACTCGGAATAAATGCATTGAAAAAAAATTTCCCGGAATTCGACACGAAATTAGAAAAAATAGAAAGTTAAAAAAAATTTAAAAAGCCAGTTTCTGAATTAGCGGGCAGGGGAAAGGTCAATTTTAAGCGAGGTTCAAAAATTCGGAACACGAAACTTAAAAAAAAATTCACGGGCGGGACGTTAAAAAAAAAGTGGATCAAGTAACAAAAAATTTGAAACTAGGATCGAAACACAATGGATCTTATACCCCGTACCCACAGGCAGATTGAGGTAGAACAAGGGTAGAAAAGTTCCAAAAATTTTTTAACAAGTTCAGGTTCAAGCTAATAAATTAGATAGTGGAATAAAGGCTCTTTCTGAACAGGATGGCGTTCCCATCAAATTAATGCATATAAGAATGGTAAAATTGAAAAATCAATTAAAAAAATTTCCCCCAAGTGGAGGAAGTGTTCAGACGTATGTTTCATTCCCGTGTACTCTAATTTCAGTCGTGGGATAAAAACCCATGTTATTTATAAAAAGGGTAATTTCTTTTCTTTAAATTGTGTTGGACATAAAGCTCAATCGTTTATCAGATGTTGGGGGAATCACGAATCTGGCGATATTTTGGGGGTTTTCCCCAAAATATGGCCGAACTCAAAAAAAAATTTTTTATTCGAGATTTTGGGAATAAAAAACTCAAATCTTTTAAAAAATTCTTGTATGGTACGTGGAAAAAAATTTGATGCCCATGCAGGAATATGCAACGGAAAAATTTAAAACTTTAAAATTTTACCCCGACGATAGGATGAAAAATTTCTGTTTATTTACGTCATTTCCCTTCCCTCAAAAATTTGTAGAATCTTTTCCAATGCCCACTAAAAAATTTAAATCAGCAAAGTTGTATATCCCCGTATAATGAAGGTTACGAAAAAGGAAATCTAAGGGTGTAAATGGTCAAGATGCGCACAACAACATAATGTAAGCAAACCAAAACAGGAGAAACTTAAAACCCGAAACATTCAGAAAAAAAACTTATGCTAAAAGACGGACCTCTCTGGGGATAGAAATAGAAAAATTCTATTGATAGGATTTTTCCAACGAAATGGAAAGTACACCCCGGGACATGGGGTGGAAAAATTAAAAAGGTTTTTTCCCCAATCCCAAAAAAAAATGAAAATTAGTGAAAAAATGGGGGTTTATCAATCAATTAATCTCAGATGATAAACCCGTGGAACGAAGAAAAAAAATGCAGATCGGATCAGGAGGCGGTAAATTAAAGTTAAATGTGAGGTGTTGATACTTCGTTATTAGTGACACAGGTTGTCCCTTTGTAAAGCTGAAAGTTTGTTGCATGAATTAAAGAACAAAGGGTGGAAATTTTTTCCGCTCGTGAAATCTTTTCTGATATGCAATGGAAAAATCAAAACCAAAAACAAGACAAGTTTTTTTGGGGGAAAGGTAGGCAAAAAAAGTATCAATTTGGGGGGGTCTTGGCTCAGAATTTTTATACCCCTCATACTGGGTCATTTCTTAAAACCCCGGGTTTTATAAACGAGAACAATCTTTTTTTAAAACCCAAAAATCGGGATCGATTCATTCTTTCCCTTGGAAATTATTGGGGGCTAATTGTTTGGGGGAAAAAGTAACCTAAATTCGTTCATTGCAGAGAAACGATAATTTAATGCATATAAAAAAAAAACAGTTAACTAAAGTTTCGAATAAAAAAGGTTTTTTTAAAAACAAAATCAAAAAAGTTTTTTCAATTCAAAAAAATTAAAAATAAAACCATTCAGTTAAATATGTCTTTTGAAAAACAAAAGGGAAAGGGGTTGGATAAGCTCATTCTACCATGGTCAAGATGATATCTATGAACCCCAAAACCTCTTATCTAAACCCATAGTGCTCTAAAAAAGAGAATGGAAGTAAGGTTGTTTTAGATGAAAGGCATTAAATAAATTTTTATTAGCAGAGACAGCCCTTGGGTAGAGTTTAACAAATCAATTACCGGCATAAATGGTTGGTTCAAGACTTCACCGCATCATGTGAAAACATACCCCTGAATTTAGAAAATATACAAGTTTTTTCCCGGGGAATTTTATTCTTAAAAAAATATTTGGACTCAAAAAAATGCATCTGCTCTTGTACAATGTCGAAATATCATTGGCAGAAAATGTCCAGGATGTTTTATCTATATTGATGACGTGTTGTATTCTAAGACATTTAAAGGGCACGACTAAGCTAATATTTTTTAAATCGATTGAAAATAATTTAAACTAAATTTTGGAAAATTTTCTGCATAAAAAAGTTAATTTCCCTGGTTATGATGTGAGGGGTTGAGTCAAAATGAATAGGGAAAAAGATGGAGATAGATAAAATTCCCCCAAAAAACACAAAACAACTTAAAGTTTGTTAGTTCTCAATTTTCGATTTTTCTAATTTGCCATGCACTGAAATATTTTTGTTTGAAAACCACTAGATGAAAGTGGGAAAACAATCGGAAGTACAATTTCCCCAAATTTTCACCATTTAAAAATAAAAAATTGGAAAAAGATGAAACAAAAAAGTAAAAATAACAAAAAAAAAATCATGAAAAAAAAAAAAAAACAAGGGAGAAAAAAGGAGGAAAAAGAAAAGGGGCGGGAAGAAAAGGTAAATTTTTAAAAAGGAAAAAACAAATTGCTCGCGTTTAGAATCGAAAAAAAAAGGCAAAAATTTGGGGAAAGTTTTAAAACTATGAAATCTTCCAAAATCTTTTTTAAAAAAAGGGGTTTTTGGGGCCCCCCTTTTTTTAGTTAAAACTTCACATACCCCCTAAAAACGAGAAAGAATTTTAACCCGGCAGAAAGGATATTTGGAAATTTAAATTTAAAACAAGAGGGCCCCCCTTGCCAAGGGGGGGCCGGAGGTCGGATGAAAAAAGTTCTTTCTGAAGGGGCAGCTGAACTGGGGGGACATGGAACTACGCCAGGAAGTGACATTGCAGCAAAATATTTGAACTTTTTGAAAACTCCTTTTAAAAACGAAGAGGTAATTATTCTTTATAAATTATTTAAACATAATCTTAGAAGAAAAAAATAAAAAATTTTTGAATTTATAATGGAAGAAATTGGGGGGAAAAATTTTTTTAAAAATGGGGGTAATTAATGGCCCTTCTTTCTCTTTCCAGTTTTTTTTCTCCCCTGTTTTTTTATTTTAAAAACTCTCTTGATTGGTTATATAAAAGGGTGATCTCTGGTTATTTCCTCTGAATTCCCGTTTTATTAAATAAAAACGAAAATAAAATAAAATTCATATGGTATTCAACATAAAAACTTTAACGAGAAAAAGAAAGGGGATTTCTGAGGGCAACGGGGTTCTCAACCCGAGGACGATTCAAAGGGCCAACAGCTCGGTGAAAGGGGTGAAGAAAAGCGGACTGCTCCGCCAGAACCAGTAAGGTCGTTCCCAAAAAAAAATTTTTGTGGGATGGGTATTATTTTTAAAAAACTCATTCTTTTATCCAAAAGAAAAAGGGGGGGTAACAGATTTACCACGCAAAAAATAAAAAAAGTAAAATACATTTGTTTCCGACTTCTAATAGTGGGGAAAAAGTCTCCTTTCAAAAAAAGGGTTTCAAGATCAAATATTGTAATATAGTGATTAAAAGTTTGTTAAAAATATTATAATAATAGTAATTCTCTGGTTTTAGAGAGAAAGAGTTTCCTTTTTTTTTAAAAGTAAGTTAAGGAAAATATTAATTTTTGATTTTCAATGTGTGTTTCTTTCAAATTTTGTAAATAATATTTTAAGTTCTTTCAATTTTTGAAAATGTTTTTTAAACAATTGGGGTTTTGATGGGAAAATGGGAAAATTTGTATTGTGTTTTTAGTGTGTTTTTTTTCAAAAAGTATTCTGTATTTGATTTTTTTTTTTATTTTTTATGTATTTTGTCAAAACAAATATTTTAGAATATATTTTGATTTGTAAAAATGATTTCACCCCGGTTTTGTAATTTTTTCATCCAAACCCAAAAAGATCTTGCCCCCCCCTATTTTTTTTTTTATTGTGTCCACACTGGGACTCTATCTAGCTAGTCCCATCTGGTGGGTTTTTTCGCCACCCCCCGACGTCTGGTCGGGGGCTGGCCACGCTTTTCCGCACACGCAGTGGCTCCCCCTTCAGGGGTTTTAAAAAATTTGGGGGCTAAATGTTTAATAGGTGGGGAGTTTATGGCTGAAAAAGTTCATTTTTGCCACCAAAAAGGGGGGTTCTTGATGATAAATGGGGAAAATTTAGTAATGATAATTGGCAGAAATTATTATTTTATAATCCCCGGGCTCAGATTTTTGATTTTAGAAACCTAGTTTTCAACCCTTTTTATTAAATATTGCAGAACTCCCTTTTCCATTCCCAAAAATTTATATTTTATCCCTTTAAGTTTTTGAAAATGGCATGTTGTATGAAATCTGTCACAATTCTAATTAATTTATTGCCAGGTAGTAACGGAAGAAAGTGCTATGTAAAAGGATTACGGGTTGGGGTTTTTCCCCGGATTAATGTCGAAATGGGTTTAAAATTCGTTTTAGGGAAATTAAAAAATAATTTTGTCTACGTAATTTCTTTTATACCTGTTGTTTGTCGTGTTTCCCGGTGTTGGTCATGTAATTTGCCCCATGTTTTATTGCAAACTTTCAGGGGATGGTAGATCCCTTTTTAAATAATTGGGTATGGGGTTTTTTGTCATTAAAAACATGGTCCCCCCAAAAAAAAAAATAATTTTTTTGGGTATAATTTGTTAAATCAGGGGAATCAATATCTCCTCGAACTACTTATTTCCGGTTCAAATGAAACTTGTTAATGTTTATTGTGTAGTGAATTCTCCCGGATAGATTCTCATATGATTTAATATCCCTATTTTTTGTATTGACTTGTCCTGTTTTTTTTTGGAGCATTAAAAGTAATTTATTTAAAATTTTAATTGATTAAATCCAACGTTTATGTTAGGTATATTTATTTTTTTTATTGTTTATACTTTCATGGTTTATTGTTTATATAGAAAGGGGTTGATACTTATGAATAAGTAGTGTGGGATATCAAAGGTCCGTATGATCGAGACGATATCAAAATGGGTAAAAAAAAAAAAAGCTTTTCCTCAATATAACTCAGTATTTATACCCAAATATAATAACACTCCGAGTTAGGTAAATAATAGTTTCATAATTTTTTATTGTATTTTAGTTGTTTTGATTATTTTTTCTATTAGTTTAGTGACATAGTTATGCCTCGGGTTTTTGATAAATGTTAGGGCGTTGGTCATTGTTTAGACATAGGGTTTGGTGTTGGTCAGTGTCTGTGCTGCTCTCTTTGTTGTTTTTTCAAGGGGAAGCATTCACATCTTCATTCCTCAAACTGGGAGGGAGGCTAATGTGGGGACAGACCACCGAAATTTTGGCCTAATCCCCCTTTCACCCGGGGTAAACAAAAGGGCGGGAAAACTGGCTTTTAAAACCCGCCAAGAAACCCCGACGTCATGGGAAGGGCGCGACTCGTCTGGTGAAAGGGGGCGAAAGGGCCCCGTCCGGGGGGGTTTTAAAAGATGGACAAGTCCCTGACCCCCCCCGATGCGTGATTGGCGGAGAGCCACCGCGTCATCGACGGGAGAGGGGTGGCGTGCTAAATAGGAAAAGAGCTTACCTTCTTCTTATTTGAAAATCTTCGGTGAGCGAGCTTCTCTTTTCAGTGGAATGGCTCGGCCCCCTGGGTATCCGTCGCCGTATGGCTGCCAGTGCCGCCACCGTTCTCGCGCTGGGCGGGCCGCCGGGTGAACTGGTGGGGTGGGCGTTACCGCGTGTCGCACCTGTTCCGCCCCCACGTGGGCCCCCGAAAAAAGGAAAACAGGCGCCTTCCTGAATCCTCACCCGCCGCCCTTGCATTGCGGGGGCTGGGTGACTGACCCCTGCCGGAGACCCCACCTCCGCGCCGATCACGGGGCATTCGGGTGGGAAACGCCTGGGCAAACGAAAAAAAGTGGAAAAAGGACGGTTGAGAGAGAGAGAGAGGGAAAAATCGTCAAGCGCAGTGGCGTAACAAAAATTTTGAAAATGATGGGCTTTTTTTATCTTGGGTGGGTTAGTAATTAAAATAATATTTAATTTTAATCGCTCGTTTAAGCTGAAAACGGGGAAACCCGTTCATGTCTCCCGAATCCTCTGCCCGCGTCTATAAGTGGGTACGCAGGTGAGTTCTCACTACCACTGGCGCCGGGGAAACAGTCAGCCCCCCGTTGGACGGGCAAAACTCACAAAACCCCCGGGCAACCCCCGTTGCTTCAGTTAAAAAAGATGGAGGCAGGGCGAAGGTTTCTCTCCCGGGGAAAGAATATCCCTTTTTTTTAACAAAATTTTTTAGAATAACATTTTAAAAAAATTTAAAATATTAGATTATGAATTCAGAAATAATTTTATAACTTTTGTTTTATAAGTTTCTGGCTAAATAACTGCGTTTAACAATGGACATACAAATCGAATTCTGCTCATCTCCGTTTTCATTTTGCAAGTAAACAAGGGGAAAATTATCTAATCTCTAAAAAAAACCTTTTACTCATTTTAGATACAAATTCCCCCACAAGATTTGAGGTTCTGTCAGTTCTAAATATACATTTCATTGGAACCCAAAGAAATATCAGTTGTTGTCAGTCACGTATGTTGTCAGTTTGTTGAGATAATATTCTCATCGTAGAAACAGCTTCTTTATAGGGCTTGGTAAATGGAAAGTAGCTCTAATGACTTGTCTGTCGACGTTTCGGGAATTTATAACCATAGTCGTCAGTCATGCATACGTAACATCTGATATACGTGTTAATGAAATACATTAGTCTTTTTTACCTGTTACAGAACTCAACAGACAAAAAACAAAACAAATAAAACTTACACGTAAAATAATGATAAATGGACAATAACGTAAATCGTTAAACAAAAATTGGAGATAATATTATTTTTCTGAGAAGAAAATGTATTACTTCTACCTCACTTATGGTAAAATGAAACCGATTTCTTTCCACCTACTCCGGTCGAGGAAAAATTAACTTATTGCTAAGGATACTGTCATGCCTTTAACGTGGTCCATGAATATTCGGTACGCCGTCTCCGTGTGCTTTTCTCTGCGTCTCTGTTTTCTCACAGCCCCGCTCAGCTGCAACCGCCTCCTGGCGTATATCGAACGTATTAATCTCGTATTCGGGGCGCCTCCCTGCGACCGACGACCCTGAGCAGGGCGGGCGGGAGCTTGGGAGCAAAATGAAGCCGGATACACACACGTCCAGGCGCATCGACATTCGAAGAACGCGGCGCGCCCCAGCGGCTCAGCGCCGACTGCGGGAGGGATGGTGCGGAGCTAGGCGGGGCGGGGAGGTGCGAGTGCAGCGGCCTAGGGTGGGTTATGGCGGGGCTGGGAGTAGACCGGGCGGGACGGAAAGGAACGTTTTCTTTATTGATTTTTTCCTGTTTCCGGGCGCGTCAACTGCTTCGGTCATTAGTCCCTTTAAAGTGTAGTGCATTTTTTTCTCAGGAGATGGCGGTGATCTTCCTCCACCGGACGGTGAGATCCGGCGCCGACCTACCGTCGGCTAGTGGAGTTTCCTCCTAACCAGAACTCTCGCACCAGCGGGGCACTGCCCTAGCCGGGACAAGCTCTAAGCTCCCCACCGGTCTCCCGCAATATGTGGTAGTGTAGTGCATGTTAGTGTAAGTGTGTGTGTAGGGGTGAAGATAGGACAAGGAAGAGAAAGGAAAGATCTCGCGCAGTCCAGTGGCCCGTTGGTAGGTACTGCTCCGGCATTCGCCTGGTGTTGATCGGAGAAACCACGGAAAAGGGAACGGGATGGGGATGGGTAGAGGTGCGGGTGAAGGGCTTGGAACGAGTTAGGCGGGGATGGGACTAGACGGGGTGGGGCGAGACGGGACGGGATAGGTCGAGCCGGGATGGGTAGGACAGGGTGATAAGAAACGGGAAGGCACAGGACGGGGCTAGGCGGTGCAAAGGGATGTGGGTGGAGCGGCCGGGGAACGGGGACGAGACTGGAAGGGGCAGTACAGGGTGACACGGGACAGGGCAGGGCGGGGAAGAAGTAGGACTAGGCAGGACAGGACGGAATGGGGCGAGACTGGATGGGACCGCACATTGAGACACGACAAGAGACAGGTGGGACAGGGCGGGGTGGGGCTAGGCGGGGTCAGGTGTGTCGAGGCAGGGCGGGCAGGGTCGTGCAGGGATAGCGGCAGGGCGGGCCAGCTACGTGGAGAGGGCTGAACCGCCCAGGCGACTGAAAACAATTTGCCGCCACTTTCTCTGGGTCGAACCCATCCACCGTTGTGGTCAATGCACATCCAGGTCATTTTCGTTAGTAAGTTCTTTACCCACACATCTGTGAAATTAATACGTGGAGGCCCAGTTTTAGACACCCACTTCAAATATCTACTTGAGTTGCTTTAGTGTTTTGATCACTTTTGCAAGTTCTAACTCGCAATACTTTTCCCGTGTCCATTAAGTACAAATTCGTTCATCAACACGGTTTCAGATTCTCAGTCAGTTCGTTAATATCACACATCAAAACACACGAAGTACCGTTTTGCTGTTGCGAATGAAACAGGAATTGAATATAGATTAATGTCGACCCTATCCATTCTGTCATTTTCAACTGCTGGCTGAACCACTGAACGACAATCTGTCAATGTTTTGTTAATGTTTGAAGATCTCTCTGTATCATTCACTCCTCACTTTTCATATTATGAGATTTTTAAAAATTCTGTTTATTTTTTTAATTTTCTTTTAGACAAATCTTGTCCTGACAATAACGAACAAAACAAAAAATCCACTTTGGTGCAGTCGTCCGTAAGTTATGCGCATATTTACTTTTCGGCGATTCATTTTTTTTTATATAAACTTTAATAGACTCTACATGCGTGTATAATTTGAAAAGTCATGGTAGAAAGTTATAAATGTTATGAAATAGCATCAAAATAAAATTCATCGTCATTCTTTCTCCGCCGCATCATCAGATGGTTCTTGTCTGAAAAGTAAAGATCAAACAATTTTATAGGACATTTTCATTATAGTTTGTTAAGAATCCCTTTTGACGTACAACACATAAAACACAAAAACTATTTTGTATTTTGTACCTGTAAATACTTAAAATTAAAAATCTTGACCTTTGACCTCTAACTTTATGGAACGCCCATGATATCGATTCAAACTCCAGTCTTCATTATATAAAATATCAATACTAAGGTCTTAGCGAAAATTCAGCTGAAGGGGATATTTTTCACAGAGAAGGCTTTTATGTGATATTTTATAGCGGAGTATTTACGTTTTCAGCTGCGTCTACTGCTATGGTCTTTAATACCGTTAGTGTGCATGTTATATCCTGGGAGGTGGCGATTTTCCACGGCCGCTAAAACGAGAGATCTGGCACGGAACACCTCAGCCTGCGGGTTCTCCCTTCGTATCTACAGCGGCAGGGCTGTGCCTCAGCCAGGACAAGTTCTCAACTCTCGACTGATCTACTGGAATGAATGGTAACGAAATGCATGTATGTAATGGGAGACAAAGGGATTATGATGAGCGAGGGACAATCGAGCGCGATCTGTAACCCGTTTCTTACGCTACTGCTCAGGCATTAAATCAAATAATCCAGCGAAAAGTAAGACACAGAACTACCGTTGCTACAATTGTCCTCCAACCAGTGGCTGAATTCGACTCTGCTACATCAAAATGCTACTGTCAGAATCGAACCGAAGACTGCCGGTTATCGATGCTGTAGGGCAATGGGTTCCCGTTGACTATGATAACCGGTTTCCTTTCTCGTGCGTAGGCAACCACCCAAATTGCTTCCGCGTGTCAACATGGGAATCGCAGCGAAGACGGAGCAGTAAAGCGAGCCGAGGATGTGTACTCGGCGGCGAGCGCTCGTCCGCGCGTAATTTGTCGGCAGCGGACGTGTCGCGCTCTTCCGGGCGGCTTCCGCGCGTACTCCGCCGCCCATTCAGCGCCGGCGCCATCCGCGGTCGATGCGGCGACCTCGGCTCGACGCCGCGCGGCGGCGGTCAGCAGGCCAAAGGGCGCGGCGGAGGGCGGGCCACTGGCTGGGGCGATGGCGGCGGTGGTGGCGCCGGCGCCGGTGACAGTGACGGCTGTGATGGCGAGGGCGGGGCGGAGTGACGACGTGGGCGTGGGCGAGGGCGAGGGCGAGGGCGAGGGCGAGGGGCGAGGCGACGGCGACGGCGACGGCGACGGCGACGGCGCACCGGCGACGGCGACGGCGACGGCGACGGCGACGGCGACGGCGACGGCACGGCAGGCGCGGTGGCGTGGCAGTAATGATATCGGCTGCGGCGGCATTGGCGACTGTGGTGGTGGCGGCTCCGGTGCCGGTGGTGCGACAGCGTTGGTAGCGGTGGCGGTGGCCGTGGCGATTCAATCGATCACGCGCGGTGCACGAGGCGCGGGCCTCGTGTGGCGGCGGTGGAGGGGGAAGTCGACGGCGCGGTGTCGTTTGTGACCTCGGCTGATGATTCTTGAAGACCTAAAGGAAAGATAGTTTAAAGCAATCATAATGCACATAATATCTCGAATGTGAAAATGACATTCATAACAGACTAACGACTGCTACATCGTCTTCATTCCTGTACCGATTAATAAGTTCAACATTGATCTAATAAGAGTTACTTTATACGTAATATCAGAAGGCTTTTGCCGAATCTTTTTCCCTCCCAATAATTTTTTCCTAGCCTTTAACCGATGATCCTTTACGCTCCAATCAGTTTGCGTATTTGACGATAGACTAGACACAAACATTGCGTGCTCTTCTGCTCTGGGTCTGCTGAACACGAGGTTCGTCGTCGCTACACATACACGAGACAAAGCACAAACAGCCATACCCAAAGCGGAACTGCGACCCTTCGGACAGAAGCGCTGAGTCGGTACACGCTCTTAGCCACCTCAATTATCAGGTCGACAAATAACTTATTGTCTTTTCGAAAAATATCGATTAGTTTGTAGTCAGAAGATTTCGTACTATTTAAGATATGTAGTTATTAAAAAATGAACTCATTTGCACCAAAATTCGTATTGCCAACTCGCAGAATTTCGGCGATCACTTCTAATGGCTGATTTTAAAGGTGTATTTCTTCTTCGTTTCTTGGATACTGAATCCATTATGGAACGTAAAACAATAATTTGACGATAACCAGGAGTACGACAATTCTGAAATACCAGCTGGGTGTCCATACACTAAAAGTTGCGGAGACGGTTTTATATTGTGTGGCCAATCTCCGCCGGAGGAGTGGTGTCTCCACAATTGTCAACAGAAAAGCGTGAGCGATGTTGTCTCATGAACCCACTTTTCTGGAGTACAGACTACCCAATCACGCTGTTGCCAATCTTTCTTTTGCGAATGAGAGAGCAAGTCATCGTTTACAGCCGTGTTTTTCATTGATGTTTCTGAACATGTCAACTGTTACGGTTATTAGTCCCCTAAGTGTATTAGATGTTATATTATATTATGTAGAGGTGTATCTCCTCAGTGGATCCTGCTGTGACAGATAGCAGTGGTGGGGTGTCTTTGCACTGTGTCCGACTTGAACTCAACCTTGTTTGTTCAAAGGTCTTTGATGTTTTTCAAAGTCATTGAGCTTTATCTAGAAACTTAATCGAGTAACATCTTGGACTTTGGTGCACCAAATAAATAGTGTCATTCTACAGTCTATCTTTAGTTATTACATTAATTCCTTTGTAATACACTCATAATCGCTCAAGGACTGCAAAGTTAGAGTGAATGGTAATCTGTGTAAGGAAGATTGATCTTCGCTATTGAGGTTTCAGATTTTGTAACGTACCTATATCATTGACAAGCTCGGTCCGTGCTTTCCCTTCGTTATAATCAAATATCAACTGCCGTGCTCATTTTCGCGGAATACTGCGGCAAGCTGGAACGCGCGTAAACAAAGTGGCGACACACTGAAATGGCTGAGTAGTGCGTATTGAAGAAAAAATGAATATAGGGGTAATGAAGAAACGCGTCAGTATTTATATTTTGTAATTTCAGTTCTTCAAATTGATTATTCATACCATCTTTTGATCGCGTATGTTGTGAAAAGACAAAGGCATGTAGAAAAAATTCGTGAAAGTCCGAAGAAATCAGATCTTACGTAAACATTCTGTAACATCATGTGCCTAGGAGTGCCATGTGTTCATGATATTGATTGAAAGAACCAAATTTTAAGCTAAAACGACTGCCACCACTTTTCATCGCAGCGATTTCGCATTTTGAAAAATGCTTAAAACATAAGACAACCAATTTTCACCAACTGCACTTCAAAATACCTTTCAGTTATTTTAAAAGTTCAAATGTCCTCAATTCAGTGTTTTTAATATATAGTTAAATAGTTAATCATTTTTAGAAGAAAAAAAAATCGTATAGGGATTTAATATAGTATAGTTGTCCAATAAACCGCGCAAAATTTATTAAAATGTAAGTAACGACATGGAGAATCAGTATGTTCTGAATTTATTACAAAATAGATTAATTTAATTAATACTAGATTAAATATATAAAACTAGCTTTGACATTTCGTGCGAATTATTTTAATGGAACTACACGCAAATCCTAGTGCACATATTCAGCCGCGGTATAGAGGGGGAATTCTAGCGGCAGGTTGTTTGGAGTGGTTTCTCTGATCAACACCAGGCGAATTCTAGAGTTGTACCCAAACAAACGAGCCCTGATCGCGCCCAATCCTCCTTCATCCTTGGCCTATCTCACCCTTCACACACACACACACTGCACTACACTACCACATAGTCGCGACACCAGTCGGGAGCTTGTCCGGCTGGAAACCATGCCCGCTGGTGGAGATATCTGGTTGAGGAAAATACGCTAGTCGGCGTTGGATCTCATCATCCATGCACTCCACTTTCGGTAATGAAAATAAGTTGACGCGCCCAGTAACATGAAAAATCAATCAATCAATGTATGCATTATTTTATCAGATGTATGCTCGAAACCAAAGCGCGCAGTTCAGTCCATTCTAGCCACTGTGTGGCAGCTTAAGGTCGCCCATCACTGTGCACCTGCCCTGCCAGTGGGTGCAGGTCACGGGCCGAATGTTGTCGGTCGAAGCTTTATTGTCGGCCGCCGCGTTGTCAGAGTGTTGCCGTGCATAGCTGGCTGCTCAGACACGCTGTGATGCTCTGATGAATGAGCACTGAACCATCTAATGTCATTGAATGATTGAAGGCGTTGTCATTGTCAATAATATTGTTGACAATGACAACGCCTTCAATCATTCCAATTATGTAGATGTCAACTACACCTCACCACTGAATCAACATCTAATGTCAGCTTGTGAGTTTGCGTGATAATGTGCCTGTTTGGACAGATGGTTTTAAAGAACATCAACCGGCGCCTTCAGAGCGCCTGATATAATACGCCTAGTTGGACGGACAGTTATTTTATGGCAACTGGTGAGATGTGACTTCGCTTGTCCAATTTTGGGTTTATTCTGCGGATAATTCAATAAATTACCTTTTCGAGAACGTATGATACAAAATAGGCAGTTTAGAAAATTCAAGAAAAATATTACTATATCTATTATCCATTTCTTTCGTAAGTAACGTTGTAGATATTCAAGTTTTTTTTCCTGCTATGACATACTCAACGCTAAATTTATGAACAACTGACAATAATCCCAACTTCATATTATGAAGTAAAAACGTCATGATTATTTACGTATGGAAAGCATGCATTGTTGTGTTTTCTGCTTTCAAGAAAATTGTGTGAACACATTCTGTCAACAATGTAGAAGCAAATCAATTTTACTTTCTCCCGTACTTCTTACGTTGTGTAGAGAAAGTATTGTAATGCGGCGAAAAAAAGCGGCCATTTTTCAACCACAAACTGTTTGTTGCCGAGCCCTGGTAAAAAAAGTGTATAAATCTTGCCCCTATATAGAGTAAATTATCCATATTGTTGTTAATCAGAAGCCATATTTGATGGGACCTGATACCGAAAAATCGTATACGCCAAACTGTCTGCCTCTGTACCTGTCTCTGTCTCTGTGTCTGTCTGTTTCTTTGCCTGTGGGGCTCGCGGATAAACCGCAATTAGAATTTGATTGATAATACGCGATCGATCTGACTAATGTCTCGACCCCTGAATTTAAAAGGATATTTTTATTTTGGGGCTACGTAAACATGAATATTTAATTTATTGTTATGGAGTGTAGATATTTAGAGTCTCTCGTGTATTACTCCTGCATCTTTATAATTCCGTAATCTCTTGGGCTGAAAGGCTACTGAATGTCAATCTACGCTTGCAATTGAGGAATTGTATCCTCACACTGTGACGTACCGGTTACCCTTGGCTTGTTCGCAGTAAATTATTTACAGGACAGGTGTTCTTTTCGTGAATGGACTCAGGTTATTATCAAACACCACTGTTCTGTGAACAAAATAAACATGAATTATTTATTATCTCACAAATCACTATTGATTACAAATATCTGTAGTGGTCTTTACCCTTTCTTTACCTCACCCAGAATCACTTAGTTATTTCGATCTTATATCGATCGAGGAAATATTTACCGTTTAATACCCCCCCTCGAACGTCGGCGGCTTCGGGACTCTCGGGTTGTCTCAATTTCCCTTTGCTGTCTGCCTGTGCCCGCTCCACTGGGGCCAGCCGATGCGATGCGTGCGCTCCCAGTACTTCCAGCGTAATCTTCCCACGGTGCCTCTGCGCCTTCCGCTGAATCCTTTCCAGTTCACCAGATTTACTCGATGTCCTTCCGCGAGCTGATAAACGCCACTAATTATTCAAAGTACAGTTGCTAGCACGTGTCTCACCATTTCCCAGGCTACTAGTCTCGTGGTGTCTCCCCTGCAACAAGTTCTCTCGATCTGTACTACCCCAGATAATAGCTGTCACTCTGGCACTCGTCCGAGATACTAATGATGGTTATCTACCACCAATTGTCCGTCAATCACTTTTTCGCGCTCATTGTTCGCGACACTATTCTACTCTGTTCGAGCGCGGAGCAGCCCCAGGTACGTCCTCCTACCGGCGGCCGGCCAGACACTGAAGCCTTGCGGCGTCGTTTCCCCGCCTGGGCCAACCGACAACACTTCGCCGCCCGTAACCGTTTCTCGTGGGCGAGCGCCTCTGGCAACCGTTCTGCCGCGTGCTTGCTTGATGTATCGCCGTTTCTTAGCGAAACGCGTGCGTTTCAACACGTAGGTTTCAAGATGCCAATATGTGGCAGCTGGGAAGAAGGCGGTGCAAAAACGAAAAGCAAGTCCAGGAAACTACCATTAGAGTGTCTCTGCGATTGTGAACCATCACTATTTTTTCTAAATTATAAGGGCTACATCAGCACATACTTTCTCATATTATTGGGAACAGGTACATAATATTATATTATTGCAATTTCTGCTCTACTAACACTTCAGCCATAACTTGAAAAAACTCCAGACAATTCAAACGAAGCGCCTGCGGTGCATATCTGAAACTATTTCGATAGTCAGGAACAGTAGCATTTTTGTACGTTTATAAAAGGAACCTACATGAATAAATCTCAACATTTACTTTATTTGCAACATATTATACAGACAAGCAAGGTTAATTTCACAAGGTCACCTTGATTACTTCGAATTTAGCTTCCAATTTTTAAATAATTATATTACAATCAGAAATCAAACATTTTGAAGTAAAAGAAGTATATAAATTAAATATACAGAACTGAACGTCGTCCAATATAGCAATATCATTACAGTAGCGAAAGAAAAGAAAACAAATGAACAGGAAACGAATATTTAAAATTGCCTCACAAAGCTGGTGCTTGTTGACACTATTTACTTCATAATTTGTTTAAAGTTTTCAATAATGATAAAATACAAACGTACTAACAATGTGTTTTCTTCTTTGATATATCTAGACAAATGCAATGTAAAATTCTTTCCCACTTGCCCTGATTAACTGCGGAGTATCTAGACAGTAACTCTCAAATTCTTTAAAAAAATGAATTTTGATACGTTAAATTTCTTTAACTTCTTCGTATTTGTTTTAAGGAAAATGCTTCCTGAGCGTATAATTCACTGTATACTTTTTTTCATTTTGATAATACGTGCACAATTATCGAAGATTTTGAAAAAGAATTTATTCTGATTTAAAGCACGTTAAAATCATCTCACTACGTTGGAGATCGTTCGAAGTTGTAAAGAAAGGAAAAGAGGAACCAAGGAAAATGTGAGGAAAGCAAATAAAAACTCAATATTCTCTTTTGGAAACTAATTAATTAGTCAACGCTTGTTTCGCTGTGAATTTTTCCACTGTGAAATGGAAAAGGAATAATATTGTTTCTTCTTTCAGATGAATACCTGTATTCTCTTCGCGCTCCTTAAAAGATTTAGTTACGATTCTTACAGGAATTGAAAATCATCTCCATTATTAGCTACAAGACAATGAACATTGGAGGGAGATGGAAGGTGGATTTCACTTTCACCGGGAAAAATTAAATGAATTTCTTTCTTGATGATCAATACTTGATTGGAAAATGAGTGTGAATAAACATACCACAATCTAGATTTATTATTTTCCATAAAGTAAAAATATTCATAACTGTCAGTTTTCAACGTCTTTATTATTTGAAATTTAATGTGTCCAAACGCGTCAATAAAATTTTTTTTCTAATCATATTTTAACTGACACAAATAAAAACGCTATTTTACGATTATAGAATTATTATGTATCACCGCAATAAAAACGCTCAAGAAACCTTCTATCTAGATGTGCATTATTATATTCTTCTCTACAAACTTTTCACGCCGCAGTCTCGTATGTTTCAGCTTCAACTTTAATACGACGTAAGGCGATTGCCGGTGATTATAAGAGTATGCTACACCACCACACAAACTGAAAAAAAACTTCTAACTAGCTGTTCATTATTTTGTATTCTTCTCTAGAAACGTTCATGTCGCTGTCCGTGCGTTTCAGTATGGTATTAATTAACGAAGGCGATTGCCGGTGCCATTGAAAATATCGGCAAATGCAGCGGTATTCGAATTCTTTTTTATTTTGCGCAGCAGATACACTATTTTCCGAACTGTATCCCTAATTGTCCCTCTAGTTGAAGAACCACTCCTGGACTTTCATCCTCTCTACACAACAGCAAGTTTAGTACATATTAAACCTCTAAACGTACACAAAGCTCCAAACAAACAGAGAACGATTTTGATGTTTCTCCTAATCGGTTCCCAGTGAACGGTTTTAAACAAGTGAAAAACAAAATAAATAAATAAAATTACATAAATCAAAATAGTGGTAGAGGTATATTGAACAGATTGCAGCGTTTCTTCATTAATAAAAAGCTAGAAATTTGCTTTGTTTGAAATGCACGACTACAATGGTGTGTGACTATCTGTTGGTCAATACAATGTACTTAGTAGGATTTGCTGTCATAGAACGAAGAATATTCATGTATAAAAGTGTAAAGATTGATGATTGAAGTGTTATCAGTTATTTATGTGTCAAGGGGGGGGAAGTAGATGTTTTTTCCCCAAGGGCCCAAAGATGGTCTCTGGCCCAAAATTAACTTTAATCTTAAGGTGGATGTGCCTATATTCATCATACACAAAAACAGGAAATTGTCTGTCACATTCAATGTTTTTTGTTGAGTTTGGCCACAGATTTTGGGACACAGTAGTTTTAAAGGTCTTCTGCGACGTTTCGAGGACATGGATTTTCCCCCAGTTTTCATATGCCATTTTGCCTTCACTCAAGAAAGAAAACAAGGATAACAGATGTATGTAGTGTTTGTATTAACAGACACTACAGAAATACCGTCGGCGGCGTCGCGGACCAGGAAGTACCCGCACCGCCGATAGAGGGAGCAGCGAGCGCGCCTCGTCGCCACCCGGCGACCTGGAACAGGAAGGGGCAGAGCAGCTACCCCTCCCCGGCGGGGAGGGGGACACCGAACGGAGGGCCGCAGCGCCGGAGGCCTCGGCCACTCTGAACTTAGATTCGTAGCCGTCGAGACCGGAAGAAAACTATATAGTGAACGTGCTTTGTGTTAGGATTGTGATTATTGGAATTTGGACTGTACCACTTTTACAACGACCCGGCTGATGAACAATCTTCCGGTTATCTACTTGTATTTTGGTAATTCTTTGAAGGTTGTGGGATAAATAAATTGTTGTTACAGATTGTCTTTGCTTTTGATTTGGTATACAACAATGTACTATAATCCTAAAAGTACTTCTTTTATAGTACACAAATGATTAAACTGAAAAGATGTATTCAATATGAGAGTCGAAAGAAATTCAAGTATCAAAAACTATTTTTCGAAAAACGTTTTAATAATAATTTTTCTCAATATCAATCCAGAGCCGATGAGATTTTTGGACCAAGTCTGTATAATTTAACACCTTCAGAAATTTCTTTTGCTGTTCAAGAAACAGTAATTTCAGTCAAAATTTGCCTTCCCTTTCACTAACAAAGATAAACAGCAAGTCACTTTTCAGCTTATAAAAATCGGTGGAATCTAATATACAAAATATTCAAATAAAAATACAACTTATTTTTCTTAAAGCTTTCATTTCATTTTAACGCGTGCTTTCCTATTAAAAAGAGAAAATTAAACATTTCACGAAAAAGTAATTCTTGGATCATTCGAGGAATTAGAACATCGTGGAATAAAACGTACGCTCTACTTTATTTCTAAATATCATAACGTATCACCCGGTTTCACGTCTACTTCCCGAGAATATATAAAAGAATCTTAAGGAAAATAATTGTTCAGGCAAAAGTAATGAAAAATAATGAGGATATTTTAACGCTAGAAACAAAAACTAAAGCAATGTGAAACATCGTTAAAAATTGGACTAATAATACATTTCGTAGAGAATGTTGTTTTAAAGGATAATGAAAGAGAAACAAGAAATCCAGAAAAAGTTGCGAATCTCTTCAACCAACACTTTTCTAGAATTGCGGTTGATCTCACGAAGGGACTAAAACCACAAAATTCAACATCATATGCTTCCCAAAAACATTTCAGCACGATGTTTATTTACGAAACTTCTTCTAACGAAATCCTTAGAATAGTCAGTAAATTAAAAAATAAATATTCATCAGCTTTAGATGAATTTCCTGATTGTTTATTAAAAACGTGTGCACCTACTACTATACACCCATTAACTCACATTTTCAATGCTTCCTTGTGCACAGGAATATTTCCAGATATTTTCAAACCAGCAAAATTAAGCTAATTTTTTAAAAAAGGGAACGAAAAAATGAAATTCAAATTACTGGGCCAATTCTCTTTTGTCGTTCTTTCAAAAATATTAGAGGCTTTTCGATACGCGAATGGAAGCATTTCAGAAAAATGAAGGTTTTCTAGACTTACAACACGGTTTCAGGAATCAAATCTACGGAAACTGCCATTTTTCTTTCCTTAAAGATGTTGCGTCATCAATGGACCAAAATGAAGAACCCATTGGGATATTTTTAGATCTTTCGAAAGCTTTTGACGTTGTTAACCATAACATCTTGCTCTCAAAATTACCTTCTTACGGAATTCGTGGTATTGCCCTAGATTCGATAACCTCGTACCTTAAAAATCGATCTCAAAGAGTAGAAATACTACTGGCTCGAAAGGACATTATGTACTTATCTCTCCACTCCTTTACAATTGAACATGGGGTCCCACAAAATTGATCTTAGTCCTATCCTTCTGTTGTAATGTAAAAGATATGCCTCATCTATTAAAAATGGGAGAACAGTTCTGTTTGCCGATGACACGAGTGTTCTTCGCAGAAAAGAAACAATAAATAGTACAATTTCAGAAGTTTCCAAATGATTTTGTAATAACAAATTTATAGTTAACAGAGAAAAAACTGTCTCAATACAGTTTTGCGTTTCAATGCAAAAACACTTATTGAAATGGAAACCAATATGCAATTAGCTGATGTTGCTGCAACAAAATTTCTAGGTCTCTCAGTTCAGTCAAACCTCAAATGGAATGTACATATAACAGAATTAAACCCTAAATTAAGCTTACGTTACTCATATAGAATTCTTTAAAATTCTGTCAGTCTTCATGCAGCTCGTTGCGACTATTTTGCAATGCAATATTCCAGCCTGATATGGCCTAATATTCTGAGGAAGCTTTAGTACCAGACATTTAGATTGTGGAAAAAAAAATTATCCGAATAATGAAAAATCCTATCCACGTGATCTCTGCAAGCCTGTTTTCATTGAGCTTGAACTACTTACTGGGTCTTTGATCATTTATTTACGAATCTGTAGTATTTTGTCTAAAATGACTTACTTAACGGCGGGAACATATTTTCATGTAATATAGCTATATATATATATATATATATATATATATATATATATATATATATATATATAGCTATATATAGCTATATATAGCTACAACACACGACGGAGAAATCATGATCATCAAGTGTCAGTATCAAGAGCTCACTACAAGAAATTCACACACAATACATGTACGTTACTTTACAACGCATTGCCACATGAAATTAAACAATTAAAATTGGTACACAAATTTAAGTTAAAAGTAAAATTTTTTCTGCTGCAAAACTGTTTCTATACAATTAAAGACTATACTGATCGTCTAAGAAAAATAATAATGTTTACTTAAAACAATGATATAGAATAATGAATTAGTTTATATTTGCATTGTATATTTTTTAAAAAAGACTTAAATGCCAGTAACATTTAATGTACTTCAGCTTCCGGGTCAATGACTCGATAGGGTTTTTGCCCAGTTTCCCTGATCCATTGAGCAAATGCTGAGATGGCCCCTTGATTTGCTTCTGAACGTAAATGTAGCTTCACTATGCGCACGTTGTGTTTATTTATTTATTTTATGTCAAAAAAACAGTTAAAAACTGCGTATGACGTGCTATGGGGAAAAGTGAATTGTGTGCACATTTTCAAAATTATGTGATCCTACACTAAGTCATATACTACTTACATTTTGAATTTTGAAAGGGAGAAAAAAAACTCACATGTAATAAAATCTATTTTCAAGGATAAATAAGCAATAAATTCTGAATTTTGAAAGGGAGAAAAAAACTCCCATGTAATAAATCTATTTTCATGATAAATAAGCAATAAATTTTATTTTATTACTTCCTTGCCATGACAACATGAAACGATAATCTGAATAATTGTATTTCCCACTGAATTTAAAAGACGCACAGAAATGAAGTTACATTTATGTCCAGAAGTTGTGCTGCAACACTATCTCAGCATTTGCTCAATGGATCAGGGAAACTGGACGAAAAACCTGATCGAGATGGGGGTCATTGACGCGGAGGCTGCAATACAATACGTGTTACAGGTTGTTTATACACATGTATACAGTTCAAATGGTAAATAATGCATTACGTATCATTGTTAAAATTTTAATATTACTTTTCTTGTGATTCTCAGTATAGTCTCTAATTGTATATAAACAGTTATGCAGCAGAAACGATTTCACTTGGGATTTAAACTTTTTTATTGAATTTAATCGTTTAATGTCATCTGGCAAAGTGTTGTAAAATAATGTACATGTATTGTATGTGAATTTTTTGTAATGAGCTGTTGATACTGTCACCTGATGAATATGATTTCACGAGTGTTATAGTAATAGAGATTTGGCATTTTCTGAAAATATATTTCCGCCCTTGAGCAACTCATTTTACAAACCACTGATTTCGTAAATAAAGACACGGTAATGGTAGAATTCCTAGATTAATGAAGAGAGTTTACATGAATCACGCGTGCGGGATTTGGCTATTATTCACACCTGTTTTTTAATCTGGGTGTCTGGGAGTTTATAAGATGTATTTCTAAGAATATTATGCCATATCTCAGGCGGGAATGAACATTCGCGAAGCATACAACGAGCAGCATGAAGGCTGACTGAATTTGGTAAGAATTCTGAACGTAGTATAATGAACTTAATTTTGTGTTCAATCATTTAAATGACGTTCCATTTAAGGTTTGATTGAATTGAGAGACTTAAATATGTTGTTGCCTTAACATCAAGCACGGTACACTGTTCATTTCATGGAGCACAGAATTGTTTATTTGAAATGGAAAGCGCATTAAAACCGTTTTCTTTTTCGTTTACTATTAATTTGTTATTTCTAGGAAATCCAAGCTTGTTGCTGAGCTTTCTTTGCTTATAGTAGTAGAGCTTAGGGTATGTTTCTATTTTGTCAGCAATATAGAAAAATCAAATCTGCAGTTCATTTACCGTTACAAGTAAGTTCTCTATAACTCGGAAACGAAAATGTCTAGTTTTTGAAATGTTTATCTTTCGCTTTTTTCAATTTTATTATTATTATTATTACTATACATATTATTACATATTATTATTATTATTATTACTATTAATAATAATATTAATAATATTTTCATCTTTCAACTATTAATAGTTGAATTATTGGGAAGGAATATAGAAAAATCAAATCTGCAGTTCATTTACCGTTACAAGTAAGTTCTCTATAACTCGGAAACGAAAATGTCTAGTTTTTGAAATGTTTATCTTTCGCTTTTTTCAATTTTATTATTATTATTATTATTATTATTATTATTATTATTATTATTAATAATAATAATAATATTTTCATCTTTCAACTATTAATAGTTGAATTATTGGGAAGGGATTCTGGAACTCAAGAAAGTGTGTGCAGATGATTTTCTCCCCCATACGTCACATACAGTTTCTTGTTTTTTTTCTAAATAAATAAAAAACAATCAGTACCAACTACTGATAGAGAGGACATGAGGAATGTTTTAGTCAATTCTATTTCTACTTATGTCAATAAGCCGATCAAGTTAAGTAAACAGCACAATCTAATACACCTGACCATTTGCAAAAAAATCTATTTTTGAAAAAAATCCTGAATTGGTTGTCATTCCCACAGATAAGGGTGGCGCAGTCGCTATAATAGATAAGTCGACATATCAGACCAAGGTAGAAGAGAACTTCAATTCCAGTGACAATTTTACCCAAATACTCAGAGATCCTTCAAGGCAGTACTTGCTGAAAATTCAAGAAATTTTAAAGAGATGGCTTAATATAAGTACATAGATATGGCTTAATAGAATGTATAGATGGCTCATAGATATTTCTACTTTCCGTTGTCTTTATCCTACGGTACATTGCCAGAGCTTATGGCTTTGCCAAGGTCCATAAGCAGGGAATCCCTTTTAGACCTCTGGTATCTAGTTTATCTTCACCTAGCTATAAATTTTCAAAATTTCTTAATGATGTACTTAAGACTTTCTTAAAAACTAATTATAAATCGAATGCGAGAAATAGTCTTGATGTGGTGTCTAAATTAAAACTTTTGAATTTAATTCCGCAAGATATAATGATATCGTTGGGCGTAGTTAAGATGCATTCCACTATGCCGCATCAATTAACATTCTCAACCTTAGAAGAGGTTTTAACAATACAAATTAGATACAACTAAGTTACCTAGAAAGGAAACTGTTGGCAGTAAGATTAATTTTGCAAAATATAATCTTTCTAATTCTGTGACAGAATCTATTTTTAGAGAGATGGTTGCCCTATAGATGGTGTTTTAAGCTGTATTTTATGCGAACTGACAATGAGAAGATTGGAAACTCATGTTCTCTCCCAACTGAATGTCAAGTTCTTCACCCGGTATTGATGATACTTTGATAGCTTGCCAACAGGACCAAGTTCACAATGTCTTCAATAAATTCAATTCCTATCATCAGAATTTAAAATTTACATTGGAACAAGAAGTTGACCACACCCTTAATTTTCTAGATATTACAATTTTTAGATATCCTACTTATTGCGTAACCAATTGGTATACACAACCTACAAATGCTGGGATAAACTTTTATTCCAATCATCCCACCACAATGAAAATCGCTCTTGTCAAGAATCTGGTTGAAACGGTATTTAGTATATCAGATCCAATTTTTTCCCCAGTGAATTTTGATAAGATATCTTTATTGTTGGTTAGAAATGCCTATCCGATTCAGTTCATTTCTAAATTTGTATACAAAAAGTTGAATCAGATTCAGAGATTTGAGATCCTTTAAATATGGATTTAAATGTGATAACTAAAAACGTTTATCCACAAGTCTCTCTCAAATATTCAGATAAAATTATGTTTTCTTTACCTTTCGTTCCGAATATAAACAACCAAATAAAAAACTTTTTTATAATAATTTCCCTAATGTACTCTTGGTTAATAATATTATTACTAAGTCCAATGTACCCGTCATCTCAAAGATCTGCTTCCAAAACTCAAGACATTTAATACTTATATTCATAAAATGTTCTGTTTGTGAACTATCATATATTGGACAAACACGTAGGAGGTTATGTGATAGAGTAAAAGAGCACCAAATTACCATTTGAGAAACAAAACTCTATAACTGCCCCCAGAATAAATCAGCGTCATAAGATAGATTTTCGCAATCCAGAAATGTTAGCGCTAGATCCAAACTCGAGTTCAAGGCTAGTTCTCAAATCATTGAATATTGAAATTAATTCTGACATGAATTTTAATCTAGAATATAACAGTTTTGCGAAAAGTAGTGATTACATACTAATACAATTCAGTAGATGTAACAAACGGTAAGTTGCACTCTGTGATTTCCAGGAGAGCAGCATGACATTACATAATCATCAAGGTAATTTAAATTATGTAATTCAAATTAGTATTTGTCACTCTGTCAGATTCCTCCCTTCACAAGTTCATTCAAGTTCCTCCCTCACAACATACAAACCCTATTACAATGTCTTCATGCCCCTATTTCCTCAGAAGTCGATTCAAGAAGCCTCTGATAAGTTTTTCGTTCCCAGCCTTCCCCCCTTCCCCCACCCCTTCCATCTGTCCTTTCCCCTCCTAGAATTCAGCAAACCCAGGAACATTCTTGTCAATATTCTCTCCGTAGTAAGAGCGTTCACAGTCGACATTAGTAACTCTCACATGTATATCGTTTGTAATCTTTTTCTACAGCTTTTTTGTGAGTATGGTTTTTCTATATCTGGGCACTTGCTTTGCTTCTCATAATTAATAATTTAATGATATAATTTAGAAGTAAGACGTCTAAATTTTTATCTGAATTTCTAGACTAAAACACTTTGGTTTTACTTTAACAGTCATAATTGTTGTTTGAATTTTAGAGGTACTTTATTTCACCATGCTCTCACCATTTCAACTATTGACAATTTCTAATGTTTATTAAATTCTAAATTCATCACATGTATGTATTCGTTTTAAATTCGATTTTTCAATTTGAATTAATTTTTACCACGAATATCAAAACCTATATGCAATTCTTTTTTTATGTAAAAATGTTGATGTGTTATATCAAGATTTCATTTCAGATTGTTAATTTATAGGAAATATGTTTTCAACATGGCACCATCTATTAAGGTCAATTTAATGTTATCTCATTCAATTCTTGTACAATATGTATCCATCTAAAAATTTCAAATGTATTGTGAATTTTTATAATGATAAACACACCTATTTTATCTTAATGTAAGTTGTTTTAATTTCTTATTTATATTATTATTAAATTTCTTATTTTAGTTGACATATTGGCCATTTAGTTGACATTATTAAAGGCCTGATGATTGAGTCACATCTTAGAGATTTTTACTTGATTTGTCTAATTTGACTGGGATATCAAGGATAACCTAAATTGGCTCTCTCCCAAAGCCGCCTTATATTTAAATAAATATTCCCACATTCCCATTGTTGTATATCCGGCAATACCGATCGTGATGTTATTCAACGGTCACCGATGAGGGTTGGTAATTTAGCATTTTGTTATGAAATTATTTGTGCTTCGAAAGTGGCCACATTGTGGCAGCATATCTGGATGAGTTTGCACCTTGTTGACAATACCGGGCGCTTGTGTTATGAAGAGTAGTGATGTTAACAACTACACAAAGTGTTCGTGAATTGAACTATTTATTATTTAAGTATGGTTTCTTTACATTGTTCCTCACAAAAATATAGTGTAGTTTGTTTTCATCAACTACAATTACTGAAGATGGAGCCGGAGGATTCAAGAATTTTCCCTTTCAGATAATTTATTTTTGGATTTTAATTCATGACAATCTCTGTTTTAAAGGTAGGTAACATACGTACGTTTATTATCTTATACAGTAGGTGGCCAAATATTTGGGACAGGACTCTCAGGCTTTTTGTGTTTTGTAGTTTAACTGCATTTTTCAAACAAATTATCGGTTTTTGGTTTCATAGGTATTTATTGTTCATAAGAGTGTATTATTGAAATTATAAAAGCAATGAAACAGGTAAAACTATTTTTATGTAAAATTAATACTAGGGTTTAGTGACTTTGGTGCACTTAATTGATTGATTTATTTGGTAAAAAAACAGTAAGAACTGTATATGACGTTTGGGGAGAAAGATTATAGCTTTAGAGATTATAAGAGTTTTAAGATTTAGAGAAGCTTTAGAGATTATAAGATATTTAGAGTTCCCTTCATAGGTTCCCACACAGTTTACACATGAGTTCTCTACAGGATTCAGGCCAGCTGAGTTCTCCGGCCAGGACAAAACGGTAATATTATTGTGTCAGAAGGCAGTTATACTCCTAGCTTTGTGGCACGGTGCTGAATCGTGTATCAAAAATGTATGCTTAATCACCAGGGAACCATTCTTCGAACTTCGAGCTGTGGCAGTAGCCGAGTTTCTAGTACTCGCGAGTACTGGTCTTCCTTGGCCTCATGGTCCCTAGTACGATGGCCTCATGGTCTAGTACGATGTAGGGGTGTTTTATAAACCCTTCGATGAGATCACAGACTACACCATGACATTAACCGGGTTTTTTACAGGACGTCCACCGATCAGGATCTCCTCTGCTAACCGTCTCTGGACTGTCCTTTTCGAAACTGTTACTCCCTTGGCGTTTTTATCAGATGGCCAAATAATTTTTTACGATTTTGAGGCAGATATCCCTAATTCAAATAAATTGGTCTGGAAGACTGCGATCCTTCCTCTCATATTTACCCACACGGTCTGCTTTCAGGGGATTCCTCTGATAAGTTTTTATTTTTATTCTGTTAATGACAGTTTTTCGAATCACCAGTAAAAGTTGCTATACAGAGTGTCCAGGAAGGAAACATCGAAAATTCAAAAATATGCCCAAGACAATTTTAAGCTAATTTTGTTCAATCAACTATTTGTATATTTTAGGTAAAGTTGAGGTTAGCAATAAGCACACAAAAGTTGGTTTGAAAATGATTTCTAAGCAAAATTTGCATTGCAGAAGCATAGAAACACTCCAGAAACATGTAAATTGTTTATTATTTACAAATAATTGTTATATTTTGTTCAGAAAGAAAATTAACCCAGAAATAAAAAAACTGTCGAATTGTGTAAATTGGGTGCTTTTTTATTTCTGGGTTAATTTTTCTTTCTGAACAAATATATTCATTTTTCATGTTTTTGGAGTGTTTATATGCTTTTTAAATGCAAACATTTGCTTAGAAAGCATTTTTTCAAACAAACTTTTGAGTGCTTATTGCGGTTCAGCCATTCAGAATATCTAAGTAGTTTATTAGACAAATGCTAAAAACTGTCTTAAGAGCTTATTTTCTAATTTTCCACGTTTCCTCCCCTGACACCTGCATATCTCTGTGAATATGTAGAATGAAGTAATAGTGTTTGAATTTCTCTAATTTTCCTTGGAGATTTGTCTGAAATCTTACCATACTAAAAAATAAAAAAACCTTGAAGGTTGTGTCGTTACATTGTAAACTGAAATGAAATTCACTGACATTAAAATTTAGTAAAAGTAATGCAGAAAGGAAAAAATACTTTCGTTTTAATTATTTTGGGAAGAAAAACTTGCAAAAAAAACTACAAAATTGTTTGAATGTCCTTGCCATAGCAGCAGTTTTCAACAAACTTCAACCGAATGAGAAGTAACAACATTTATCTCTTAAATAACGCAGGCATACAGTGATGTCGCCTATTAAAAAGAATAGTAATGAGAACAGTAATACTACATATCTTATCAATATCTAATCCTTCGTTCAAAAAACATTAAACTAGGATTTACAGAAATATGAAAACTGTCCCTAATAATTTGTCCATCTACCTTAAGTAGTATTATAAATACATTGTTGATCAAAATAAATATCATTGGACTCTGTTATTGTCTAAATAAGTAGCTCTCACAACATTATTTTTATGGAATATTTGTGTACTAAACATTTGTTGATTGTTCATTTTTTATCAATTAACTTCGTCCTATGCGACACATCTAATATTGAGTGAGTTTTTACCTATAAATTTTATAACATTTTATAACCGATAAATTTTATAAATTTTGCAACATTTACACATTTTTACTGTTTGGCTACACTACGAACTTATCTAAAGAAAAACTGGTATTGTGGGGTCCTCGAATCAAAGAGTATTCATAACTGTCGTAAATCACTTCTTCGAAAACGTTGTGTTCGCCGATTTCACGTTTTGTGAGTCCTTGATAACGAAAAATTGGTTGACGGCAAAACGTCTGCCCGTCTGTCTCATCAATTGTTAACACGTTTTCTCCAAACTTATATTCTATTCATATTCATAGATGAACTCTAAGCCCTGCAAATTTGAAATGAATATTTTGATTTTTGAGCCTTTTTACAAGAAATATTAGCAATATTTAAAAAAATTTCTTAATCGCTCCAAATACTTTGAATACTTTATTTATTTGGATAGAACAAAGGAATATTAAAACTAGAGGTGCTACAGAATGGCACAGACTTTCTCGTAGTACAATTTTCTAATTTCCTTGATGTAAATTGACTTTACGGTCTTGCCCCATCCTCATTCAGGCTACCATCTATCGTCGTACAAAGTACATTTTTTTTACATTTTCTCAACTTTTCACTTTCTTAATAGTAGAACCGAAATATTACTTCGCAATGATGAACAGAGAAACTGTCAAAATAAAAAATTTCATTGAAAATTTGAAGCCATTTTTAAGAAAATAGCGATTAAGCATTACTGTATGTGCGAAATTTGAAGCTTTCACAGGAATCTATTGACTTCTCGAAACCTTCATTGGAAGTCATTTGAAGCACTGGACCATTTGACCAATGACGGACCATTTGACGATTTCCTGACGGCAACGGGTGCTGCAATTGAGAATATTAAAAATTTTAATGTTTGCTTATAAACTTGTATTTTATGAATTGTATTCTGTTTGTTTTGTTTTTGGTACAATATCTTACATTTCTGCAGATAAGTTGTTTATATATCACCATGTGTATTACCATACGATAAATAAATAAATTTGAAGTTACTTTCCACTACAACTGCAATAATGTGTTCAAATCGATTGAAATTAACGTCGTGAGATATTAAAAAAATCCATTTGTGTAATTTTTGAAGAAAAAAAAGACACCAAAATAAACTTATCGTCATGTTAAACTGTACAATAAGCACTATCCATTAGAAAAATGTGGAAAAAATGGAGCCATTTCTAAGAAGTTAGCTTTTGAGCGTTTCTGAAATGCGGAATTTTGAGCTCATACATGTTCTCATAAATATAATACTGTGAAGAAATCGCCTCTAAAGTAAGTATTACCGCAAAAGAAGCAAAAAAATATTTTTTTTGTAATTTTTGAAAAAACAAAAGAATCGAGCAATATGGCGTTTATGTCATCGTATAGGATTCGTTTGGCACTAACCCTACCAACAGGGTAAAATACAGTTATAAATGTGGCATAGATCCGATTTCCAAGTTGACTCCGAACTTTCGAAAATTGCAAATGTTTGAATTTTTTGGCGTCTTTCTAACACTATAAAATTGAATATAGAGATTTTTCCTACAAATGAAATGTTTTCCATAAATATCTCTTTATTTAAAGCCATGTTTTCGCTTGTGTCGTCGGTTTTAAATCACCTATTGAACATGTGGTGTGAAATTTCATGTAACGAGCTCACGCGTGTGACGTTCACCCCTGATTAGTACGTAACTTATACACTCGGGACTGGCATGTCACGATAAAGATGTTCCGTTTACCTTCCAAATTCAGTGTATAATGAGTTGCCTACAAATGAAGAGCAAACATCAGATGCATAAATTCGTGAAATGAAGTTTCCTACATGTTCATCCGCAAAAGGTTATCATCTTCAACCACTCTAGACATTTATAGCATTTATTCTGAAACGCCAGTAAAGTAAATTACCTCTAAGTAAAAACATAACAAAAGAAAAGAAACATACTATTTGTCGTACCATTCTGACGAGGGAAGTGTTTCCTGGTGCTTCCAGTGCAATGGGGGCAGCCGTGGCGGAAGCCGGCGACGGGGGCGGCGTGGAGGGCAGTGCGCAGGCGTCGCTGGAAGTGGCCTTCCAGGCCGTCGCCCACTCGCTCGAGCGCCTGCAGGTGCGCGCTGTCAAAGTGCTCGTCAGCCACTTGTACCGTCCGCGGTGGCTCAGGGAGGGAGATCCTAGGGTTCAAATCCCGACGGTGTGGAATCCCGACAAAATGTCACAAATTGCTGCAAATTTGTGCAAATTTGCTGCAACAAAGCATGTTACACTATGTTATTTTGCGGATCCGGTGACCAGCGAGGGAATTATATGATGTCTGGATAGTGGATGCTCTTCCCCTATGATAACTTGGTACTCGGTCGAAGCAACAAAATGGCGTGAAACTTGTGGATCTGGAAAGGAGCTTAACAAATATTTTACCGGCCAAGAGTGCAGCAATAGTAAAGTGTATAGACTTAAGGAATACTAGGAACATGAAGGAATAGAAGGAACATGTAGGAAGACAATAATATACAAATACTATACTATAGGATAGACTATACTCTACAAATTTATACAAAATTATATAAGAAGTATTCATAAGAGAGAATGGGAGGTAGCATGGCCATGAGAAAATAACATATATCGGGCGAATGAATTGTGTGAATGTGTTGGAAATATAGAATGAATGTCAGAATTATTTGTATTATTATAGTTGTTATTGGTGTTTCTTCATAGCGCCAATAGGGAAGCTGTGACATTGGATGTAATGTGTTACGGTAAATGCAAAATTATAATATTTCGGAACGATTAATGTGCTTTTATTCAAGAAGTTCAAAATTAACAATAAAATCCTACGTAAACTTTCACAACTTGAAATCCTCTATGGGCAAGGGTGACTACGTTTTTTTATAATTTTTCTTAGACCAATGAGAGTTTTCATTCTGAAACTTAAAGGCAGCCATGATAAAATTGTCAAAATAGTAAGAAAATACTGAGTTAGGCTGGAGGTCGACAAAAATAGCTTAATTGCTAAGTAGATTAGTAAAATTAGGAGTAAGAGAGGAATTTGTCTCAAATTTGATTTTTATTGAACCTAAGTGTGAATGTATTAAGTGGTCAAGTGATATGAAATTATTGACTTAAAAAAAGTAATTTTTCTTAAGGACGTGCCTTGTTTTGTCGTAAAAAATGTACACATGTGTTCTATATGAAATATTAGTTATTAGCCTAATTAGCGCAATTAAGCATGTTTACATGTATTTGCGGATTGGTATGGCGAAACAAAACATATAATGAATGATTTGCGTGTTGATGTTAAAACAGATTGTGACAGATTGGCTAAGTTTTTTTAGGAAAGTGTTTTACGATATTGCAGAGTGAAATTGTGCATTTGAGGGTGGTGAAAGAATGATAATTTAAATTGATGAAAGTTTGGCAAGGTACTAATTGAGTAAATTATATTCGGAGACTCTGAACGTGTGTCAACGCTGTTTTATATGTTGTTGAAACCAGAAGCAAAGATGATATTGTGGATAGAAGAAAACTTTTTGTCAAGCCTTTGATCTCCGTTGTAGTAGGAGATAGGAATCATAATTGTCTAATAGACTATTGACTTCTTTAGGCGTCTAAAGGACTTGATCAATAGCGGGTGAGTGTCGAGAAAGAGGTTTCGGTCAAAATCAAGGAATTGAGGAAATTGAGGTATCAGACATAATTATATACACACCAGCTGAGCTGAAGTATCTGGTGTTACCCAAGCATTTATTAAAATAATTTCTAAAACGGTGAGGTGTTCCATCTATCCCTGCCCTGCTGCAGGTTCTGTGCCCATCGCCCTTCACGTGATTGGGAAATTTTGAATATTATTCCGAAATCTTTGTTTCCAAAAATTCGACGCGAGTCGGAAGCCGATAGGGGATTTTCAAATTAACTCATTTTCCGGATTGGGGTCTGTTGTGCGTGTGTGTACACCGGAGATGAACAAAACAGTCCTTTTTTTGGGGTTTTTCGTGACGCTTATATGGGTCCTACGGGATAACTTCCCAGGCCGGGGTCTCTATAATTTGCTTTTTCCGGTGCCCAGCCGGGACGTGGACTGGCCGCCGGTTGCCGGGGCCGTCCCGAGGGGCAAAAACCCCCAAACGTAAATCTTTTTAGTTCCTGGCACGGCCCGCGCTTTCCCGGGCCCGGCCCAAAACAGGACCTTCCCAAAGGCGTGACAGAGGGGGGTGGGGCCGGCGACTAGGGGCGGCCTCACAAATTGGGGGTTTTTTAAAAAAAAAGAAAAATCGTAAATAAATAACGATGATGTTTCCAAAGAAATATGCAGAATAAAAGAGCAATTTGGGAGAAATTTTTATTTATAAACAGGCAAAAAAGCCAGATATGCATTATAAAATCATACAATTGGTAATTGGGGGTTTTAAGTACAAAAACGAAGTGGTTTTACTTCCTAATTTCAGGAAAAATATGAATTTGCATTGAAATCCAATATCTAATTAAATTGATTCCGGGTTTTAGGGGAACTTAATTCACTGCTCCTGCTTACTTAAAAAAGCAAGAAATTCCCGTTATAGGGAAATCTGAACCCCGGCTGGGGAAATAGGAAATAAAATTATCTGGGAAAAAATTTTCCCCAGAAAAAGGGAAATTGCACCCCCCCGAGCCGCAAATTCCAACACTAACAAAACTTGGGAAAAAAAATCGTTGGCCGATGGTCACAAAATTTAAGAAGTCTTCCTGAGGTAAAAGGGAGGGACCCGGAATTGGGGGTTTATTTACAGTAGGGAAAAGGATTTTATTGTAATAAAAATCAAAAATGTTATATATGTATTTATTTTTTTTAAAAGAGAGGGGAAAAAAAAAAATATGTAAAATAAAAAATTTAAGTTGGAGTTTAAAATTGTTAGATACAACATGCATTATCGTTTTCAAAGAAAAAATGTCGTCGATCAGCTCTTTAAAATAGATTTGTAGCGACTGGAAGTTCCACATCTACAGAAGAAATTGGAGCATTTGAACGCTGAAGGGGCCGTTGGGGTTAGTTCTAGGGCCCATGTTGAGGTGTCTTTCCTTTTGCTGAGAATTTTGGGAATGATTTTCATGACTTTCCCATGGATCTTTCTCCAAAAGAACCTTGTAATTTCTTTTTCATTTTTTTTTGTGCCACCTGTTATGTCTTTTTTAAATTTTTCTAATGCAAGTTAATAACTTCCCAAAACTAGCACTAATAATTTTCCCGAGACTCAAGCTTTGCGATAGCATTTACTAAAAAAAATTGCATTTGTAGAAATGAAAGCCAAATTGTATCTCAGACAAGAATCATAAATAAAAGATTTTGCTTTTTGTGGTGCCGCAGATGACTGGGAGTCCAGCTTCAAAAAATATCTTTTATTTGCTCAAATTTTTCTGCCATTCGATGAATTTTTCGAACAGTTTCTGCCACTCGATGAAGAGCTCTATGTAACTCGATGACATGCACGTAAGATGAATCATCTTTGGGTAGAACACTTTTAATGCATTCCCCGCTTTCACCTTGTAAGGAGCAGCATCAGTTAAAAAAAACATAGAGAGGTATCTAGTTTTCATGCATAATACCACTAAGCCACAGCAGACTCATAGAGCCATTGAAAAATCTGGTAATTGTAGGGGGGTGCATTTTTCTAAAACTTCACAATTTAATAGAAATGGCGTCGAAGGAGATTCAGAGCACATTTTTCCTACAATAATATTTTCAATATATCTTCCTTCAACGTCAGTAGTTTCATTAAGAATTTTCATTCATTTCATTAATTCACCCAGACCTTACTAATTTTTATTTCCTTTCAAAGTTTAGTCAGAGTTTCCAAATAAATAGTTTTCATGTAATTTTGTTTCAGTGTGCTTTCATCCGGAATTTGTTTGTCAGCGTATTTTTCTAAGAAGCTCTTGAACTCAGGGTCGCTGACTTTGTAAATGGAAATATCGGCTCTAACCAATGCACGAAACAAATCGGTAAAGAAGACTGTCTTACTTGGATTGAACATCCGTGAAGATGTCAGGAATGTTTGCTGAAGCTTCAATTTTCTTTCTGTTTTCCCTGTGTTTTACTGTAGCGATGTGCTGCGTGACTTAAAACTCGTTGTGAGGTCGAAAACGATTTCACACCATGCGCAGTACAATATACTCGAGTCAATTCTGAAGGTTTCATTAGGAAACTCGCGAATGTATCTAGCCACTAACTCTTTGGATGTCGCTTCGATTTTTTGCATTGTCTCGTACCAGTCCACACCACTCAATACGATTGTTATATGAAACGTAAAATACTTGAAGGTACAGTCTGTAGTTTTACGAAGAACCTGTTGTACGTGACCAGTTGTAGTGGAGAGCTGATACTGATAGGTTCCGATATTCGCATTCTGAGGCAGAGAGTATCTAGGTGGGGCGCAGGAAGCGCGATAAGACAGACATTCTAAACAATGTTTGTCTGATTAATATTGTGTTGCGCGTGGGTTGAATGTAACACGAGAAAGCATGTGATAGCTTACACTTTTGCTTCTTGACCATTCGCTCATCCTACGCGGTTTCTGAGAAGCAAGGGCGGAGGGTCAGTCGGAGCGAAGGTCAGGAGGACATAAACGTGCAGTGTTACATTGCTCATTTATCAGAAAAACAGATTCACGGAATATTATTGGGAAATTCTTATTTGATTTTGTTACAAGAAATATCTCGAATGTAATGAAATATATTAAAAAATAGTTGTAGAAGGTAAAATATGTGAAAAAATGTACTTATACTAAATAATGTAAAAATATGTAAAATAAAAATGTTTCAATTCATTCAGAATGTCTAGAAAACTCTAGAAAACAAATTCAAACAGCTACCTTGTTTCTATCAAAACATGTATTTGACATGACAATCCGTTCCCTACTGATGAGCTTGTGCCATTCAGTTTCACTGCGGAATAAAGACCGTGTGTCTTGCGTGGTTACAACTGGCGGCGGCGAGACACGACCGCTTGCCTCAATTTCAAGCTTGATGTTACTTTTATTTATTTATTTATTTACGTAAAAAACAGTTAAAAACTGCGTATGACGTGCAATGGGGAAAAATGAATTGTGTGCACATTTTCAAAATTCTGTGATCCCTACACTAAGTCATATACTACTTAAATTTTGAATTTTAGTGAGAAAAACTCCCATGTAATAAAATCTATTTTCATGATAAATAGCAATAAATTTTGAATTTTGAAAGGAGAAAAATAAAAAACTCCCATGTAATAAAATCTATTTTCAGGATAAATAAGCAATAAATTTGAATTTTGAAAGGAGAAAACTAAACTCCCATGTAATAAAATCTATTTTCAAGGATAAATAAGCAATACATTTTGGCTCTTATTATTTCCTGCCGCGACAACATGGAAACGATAATACTTCAGATTTCACAGGACTACGCACGTGGTGTTCTACGTAGGTGACTGGATGCGGGCGTCTGTTGTTGCAACTACTGGCAACACCTGTGCGCCACGTGGAAAAGTGATCAGCTCTCATTAGCCGTATGCATCATCCGCTATGTTATTAGGAGGGTAAAAGGGCCTTTGAGGAATGGGATGGTGTTCCATCAGTGCAAGAGGCATTCAAGGATATCGAGACTACATTACGATACTTATTGTTAGAGACAGTGGAGATCGCAAAATCAAGTACGAAGAGAGCACGAACTTCGGAGAAGGATCTACAGAAATTATTAATAAAAAATGTTCGAAGCAAATATTTGAAAATAATAATTTTTTAAAGTCAAATAAAGACATTGAATTTTTCAGTTCGTGCTGTAAACATATTTTGCGGTATCTCTGGAGTAATAAAATCAATAACTGTGGAGAAATTCTATTTAATTTTGAGATCTTTAGATATAGTGAACCAACAATGTTAGTCCCTATAAGAGCACTATAACCGGAGACTGCTGTTCAAGCTTCGAATTAGGCGTGGAAATTACCAGTGGCGGTGGGTGAGTTAGATTTAAGGGTGTTGCAAAAGTAATACTCGTAAAAGGGGGATCTCCCTCCACAATATTTCCCCATCGATAAATGGACACAATTATTAAAATTGTTGAAGAACATTGCGAATATAGTATTTTAAAATATTTAGATTTCTATCGAATGTTCCATCAGGTGCAACACGTAAACATAAGTGCAAAACGTTAAAATCACTAATAAAGAAAGAATGATACGAACAATTCTACGTTCAATTCCAAGAAGCTGACAACTATAAACTTTTCTCGGACGCGCCACCCACGTCTGGCAGCACGCCGTGAGCGCGAGTCGCGCAGCCGCTCCGAAATCGAGCTGCAGTCAGCGTCACATCCGACGGGTCGGCCCACGCTGCACGATCGACGTATCATATTCCTTTCAATGCACGCAACGATTGATAGTGGATGTTGGGCGATTACTTTTGTACGATGAAGGGACACGGTGTTTACTGTGCTACTTACAACCTGACCAGCGAGTTTGGAAAGAAAATTAATATTTATAATATTAATAACTAGGGAACGGATTTTCATGTAAATACATATTTTTACAGGGACAAGACACCTGCATTCACTAATATTTTTTACACTTAAACACGATATTCTGAAGTAATTGGAACCATTTTTATTTTACATGTTTTGGTATGATTACATATTTTTACATATTTTATCTATAGCTACATATTTCGTTACATTTTAATATATTTATAGGTCGAAAATGAACATTTCACTTGAGATGTTCGAAATATATGTTACTTGAAAACTTAGTTACTGAAATACTTAAAAAATACGCAATGCGCTTTTATTAACGCCGGACAATCTTTACTAATTTTCAAACTTATTTCCCCCCGCCCCCACCTGCTTCTTGGAAACAGCGTAGTCGGGATCAACGATGAGCGGATGCAGTATGTGAAGCAGAAGGAACTTCAACCACGTGATTACTCGTGTTTCATAGACCCCCAGCGTAACTCGATAAAAAATTTTCAGATCATTGTCCTATCCCTTTTCTGGATTTGGGGGGAGGAGTATGCTCCCTTTACCACCCCTTCTACCATAGGCTTTCACGGTACTATTCACTTGAGCTCCAGCTCCTCGTAAACAACATTGTATATAATACGAAAGTGTTATATGTTTCGCATGAAACTAGCGAATAATTGCTTCTGCAGATGTAAAACCTTTATTCAGCCTCTCTGAATCCATGTAAAGATCCGATCGGCAACGTACTCTGCTCGGAAAATGCTTAAAGAATGGAATTGTAAACATTATAACGAATATTTATTTCAAATATTTCCTATTTTTTTTTTTTTTTGAAAAAATAAGTACGTATATACGTACATATTTTGCTTTTTTTATTACAATAAAGTCCGTTCCCTATTAATAACCTATCTTGAAAATAATGCTTTAATTTCTCTCTTATCGCTTTATTACTCTTGACCTTGATCCTTCTCAATGTTACAACAATTTAATTAGGCAACATTTGGAACGAGACACTTATTTTAAATTTTATCACTCTACCCAGAAATGAGGAAATTGTAATCTTACCTTGTGTACTTGGATTGAACATCTATTCGCCGATTTTTTCAGATGCACAAATTTCTCCATCCATCATTGAAGTTATTAGTTTTACGGTTAATAGCAATGTTTTTTTATTTGTAATTTGTTAATAGCAATGTTTATTTTTTGTTTTTTTTAGTTTTTATTATCCTTGTTCGACATTATTGTTTTTCAAGGGTTTTTATGTCACATAGAATATACAATTTTTTAACTACATTTCATCATACTTGTACAATGGTTTGATGGACACATTATTGGACAATAATAGATACAATCTAACAGGGTATGATCACTTGAAGGGGTCTCAGAAAAATAAATACAATATTTGGATTAAAAACATAAATATTGAATTTAAAAATGTTGGAACCTGCTTTACAGATAAATAAGGAGGATGGAGTAGGTCTTCAGAATATCTTGGTTTTGTTCGTGGAAAAAGATTGATTGAATTACCTAGAGTGTACAAAGGAGTCACTGGGCAAGATGAAAGAGAAGAGTAGAAATTGAAAGAAAGTTTTAAAATCCAAGTTTTCAGAGGTTCTATAGATAATTATTTTAAAATTTGATCATTTCTGGATATACCATGAAGCTTTTTAAAACATTTCTTAAAAATTATTCTCGGCAGTACTTCCTGTTTTTGAAGGTTGCTTTTATGGCACTCCTCCTCAAATTGGGCAGGCGTAGATCAGTGAACAGTTGTCGTATAATGTGTATTTAAATATTGCCATACTGAGTCTATAGATAATTTTGATTTTCTATTTATGAATGGATACAATTCTTAATATTTTTATGTGTACATATTATTGATGTTATGCGGTTTTTTCAGGTTAATTTGGTATCTATATGAAGTCCGAGATAACAGGAGTGTAATTTGGAAGCCATTTAACTGCATGGTTATTAATTGTTAAGGGACAAGTAGGAAGAATCCGTTTTAAGGAGAAAATTTTAGCTTGAGATTTTTGGTGATTTATTTTTGCCAATCATTGAACTAAGACATGAGGAGATTTAGATCATCTTGGGGATTGTCTTCACTCTAAAAGAAGATCACTATGAGTGGTAAATATTGCAGCATCGTCCGCCAATAAGGCAATATCTGAACAAGAGGTAAGGCATATAAATAAAAACATTAAAAAGCAGGCGATAGAGGAGATCTTGTGAAGTCCAGCTTGTGTATTGTGATCAGTAGAGAGAGTGTTATTTATTTGAACTTTGAATCTTTGATTAACTAAAAATACTTATTATATTTTGTAACTAATTTGGGGGAAACCAATATTTCTATTTAAAAAGTAATCCATTATGCCAGATTTTATCAAATGATTTTGTACATCTAGAAATATAGCAAGAGTATGACGTGTTTTGGAAATTGTGTCAATATCGTCTGTTAAATATACAATTGATGGGTATTATAATGGTCTTGTCTAAAACCAAATTGACTACTTAGAAGAATATTATTCTGATTTTTAAATGTATTAATCCTGGTTAAAATTGCCTTTCAAACATTTTGAGAATTTGCAGCAAAACTAATTGGCCTGGAAATTTCAGTTTTAGCTTGATCTGTAAAGGTTTAGGAATTGGCAGGATAAGTGCTGTTTTCCCAGGAGCTAAAAGTAGTTGAGTCTGAAACATGAATTATATATTGCTGTTAGTGAACTGAGGATGGGATATGGTAAATGTGTAATTACAATATTAGGAATTAGATCTAAGCCTGGTGATTTCTTATTTTTACGTTTGGAAATTATGTATTTGATTTCAGATGGGGAAATAAATTAAATTCTTTCAGGAACTGTATGAAGTGGGTTGGCTAATGATTAAACTATGTTTTGTGTAAAGGAAATATTATATGAGATTTATTAGTAGCTAGAGTTCAAATGATTTGCCAGTAGTTCTGGCTTCTTTCGTGTCCAGTGGTGATAACATTGTGAAGGCAAGTGCGCGATCGCTCGGTTGCCTTTGGCTGAAAGACGCGATTTCTCTCTGCGTTTTTCCAAAGGTTCCCACGATATAATTTCCGAATTTCAACGTCCTCTCCTAACAAATTTTGCAGCATATTTTTTGTACTTGTGGTATATAGGAGATATAGCGAGGCTTCATCATATGGATGTGCTGGGTCAACCTACGGATGCTGGGCGAGTCTATCAGACGGCGGAGGCAAGGAATGACGGTGAGGCTTTGGTCCGCGGCTGACGCCTCCAACCCACATGCAAAGTACGTAACCAACTCTGCTGGATCATCTGACTCGTAATGATTGAAAAGCAAAGAAGCTTGGAGCAGAAAATATATTATTATTATTATTATTATTATTATTATTATTATTATTATTATTATTATTATTAGCCCATAACATTCGTAAAGGGCAGCGCCTCCTGCTTTGTGCAGGTTACAGCAGGTTGATATTCACTCACTTTGTCTACTCAATTTCACTTAAAATTGACACAGCACTGTGGATCACTGATCTGCTGTTCATATCCCAGTTGCTCCATGTTGTTCTCTGGGCCAGTCTTGTCCAGGTGGGACCAGCTGCTTTGCATAGCTCGTCTGTCCATCTTCTCCTCTGTCTCCTTTGGTTTCTCCACCCATACCGAGGATCCCAGGTTGTTGTAGTGTATGCCCATCGTTGCTGGTCTTGCCTTATAATTAATATGTCCACCCCAATGAAAATATATTTAATCATACATAAATATCATAACCATTCTACTCATAGAAAGTAGTCTATTATACGATTTTCTTTTGTTACTTATTATAGGATAAGTAATTAATTACGAATATTGATTCCGTGCAATTGAAGCAGAAACATGGTCTGTATTTTATAGTTTACACTAGCTAATGCATGGAAACGAAATTTTGTTAATAAAGTAATTACAGGTAATTGTCGGTGTATTGAACTTTTTATAATAATATGCCAATTACAAGTTGTTGATGATCAAGAAATTTGTTTTGAATTAACGACAGATCACACCCGTAATATGGTGAAATATGTATGCCCCATAAAGTCTTCAGGAATATTTCCAGTGTTCCAACTTTTTATAATAATATGCCAATTAAGGTTAAGTTGATGATCAAGAAATTTGTTTTAAATTAATTTTATGATCACACCCGTAATATGGTGAAATATATGCCCTCTATAAAGTCTTCGTGAATATTTCCAGTGTTCAAATTCAGGAACAGTAAATAACAAGCGAAAATATGGTCAGCAAACTGACGAAGTTCGAGCAATCGGACTATCTCCAAAATCAGCTGTGAGCCATCAAAAGAAACCAAGGCAACAGTAAGAACTTTTTTGTTCAAATTTTACTATTGCCTGTACACATATCTTCCTTAGAACTGATACACTTCAACACTTCAGTAAACAAAAATTGTCCTTAACTTTAAAAAGTAATCAGTTTTTCAGCCTCTGGAATAAAAAGTGAAAACATTGCTGAACTCGCGCCATTAGTCCTAAAATACAAAGCCTAGTCTAAAATAAGTGAGACCAATTTTAGTCCTTCTAGGTTACTCTTTTCTATTACATTTTTTACTAACATGAAATTTTAATAGGAAATAAATAAAACACTACGAAGAGAATGAAATTATAATTTTAATTATAGAATTCATTAAACACATTTTACATTGAACCTTTACAGGGTTAAGATGGTGGGGAGAGCCTTTTCTCGTGTTTATCAATTTCCCATATTGTCATTTAAAAATGGGAGAATAAGGAGTTGGATACACATGGAAATAAATGCTTTAAAGCAGGCACGTCAAACCGCGCTCGCGTGAGCTACTTGCTCATTGGAGAGCCCGGCGCTCCAGACTCCGGGCAACTTTCCTTGGCTCCGTACTTGTTTCAAACCAGAAAGGGTGTATGTCTAGTTGAAGTGACCTGAGGCGGTGAATAATGGCTTTATTCAAAAAATATGTTTGCAGTATTTTTTATCAAATAACTGAGAATTGTGTTATGTTTATATTCTTCACTACTTATTACAATTTGATATTTATTTTATTACTAAATTCTCCCTTATACTCGTATAAACATCTGTTATGTGACAGGAATATGTATGATAACGAATTCATTCCTTTTTTTTGTGTTGTTATTAAATGATTCAGTTATTTATTGTATTTAGCAACACGTGAAATAAATTAGCAAGCCTCTATATAATAATTCCCGCCATGGACAGACAGGTTTTAACAGACAAGAATATTTATCTGTTAAACCTTCTAACCTGAACGCAGAAAGTTCATGCTTTTATATCACTCTTATCTGAACAGGATTACAAAGTCAACATTCTATTGATTCAATTTTTTTTTTTTTAATTTTACTCTCAATTGAGAATTTGAAACCGGACTGTTGTATTCTTTCATTTTAATGGATCATTTCTTTGCGAGAGAGAAAATACGAATTACTATAGCTAAATGTGTGGCAATAACTGTCAAGTAATGTCTCCCTAAGACTGTCATGGGCTAGGTATTCAGTGACACACCGCCACTCCAGAGAAATTTGTACAACCCTTACTTTTAAATCTCGCGTCAATTTCTTTAGAAGCCCGTGAGCTCTAGTAATCTTGTGACCTTGTGTTATATATATATATATATATATATATATATATATATATATATATATATATATATATAATGTGTGTGTGTGTGTGTGTGTTCATAATCTCACGCTATCAACTATCAGAATAAGAGTGATAGATCCACGGGAGTACGCAAACAGCTGATTTGGTGTGTGACCTTCTAAATTGAGTGGAGCAACTTGTGATTAGCCAGTCCGAGAGTAACAGCGATTCTACCGAAACTTTCCTCATGAGCTACTAGTAGCCCTGATCTTGATCTAGGACAAGGTGTGACCAAGACCTATCGCGGTCCGTTTGGGATTTTATTGCCTTTATTTTTCAACTGTTCTTGGAAACAATCTACTTTCAGCTTATTCCTTATTGTATCCCACATGAAGAAATCGACTCCCTACACCGAGAAATCCAAATCTCCAAAATGTCTTCTGAGCCGATACATACCAAAAATTAATACCAGTTGATCAGATTAAAACGAGCTGACGATTCGCTACTTAAGTCCACGTTGGCAATAAGGCTTCAACCTTCGCCTCTGTAATTATTCATGATCGACCTTCATTCAGTGCAACGCTGTATTTCCAACGCCAAAATATTTTTCTTCGATCTCTTCAGTTGAGATTGGAGTTGTTCGAGGAGAACTAAAAATATGAGCCCTACTTTCTAGTAACGGACTCATGGTTTCATTCTAGCTCCTGGTCTTTTGAAAATAATGGCAGGAATGATGAAACAATGAAGTTTCAATAAGGTCTCTAAGTGCATCCTATTTGAGGTATATCGTTTTACATTTTTGTGTACATCGAAAAATTGAAGGTATAGAAAATAACGAAATTGAAACTAGGATGTAATGCGACATACATTTCGTTTCCTTTTATTTCTGCCAGTGTTTGAATCTTTAAGGTCACTCTCTAAGATGGTTGGCGTTTTCTCGACATTTCTGTTTTCACCTTCATTACACTATTCCAACGCATTCCACTTTTTCATTTGCTTTCTTCCATCTTATGGAATTACATTCTTTCAGCAAAGAGATGATCCCTCGGGAACTTTCTGGCACTTCCTGTAGGGTTATCTGCTTGATTGTGTAGTACTCGTACATACCCAATTGTTTTTAATGTTTATGCACCGTATGTATCTTGTGAACGTTTTCTGAAATTGTTTATTTGAATTTCTTCTCTTGACCTTTACAATTTTAATGTAAGTAAAGCAGGTTTATGTTTTCAAATTTAGTCTCCAATTCTTTTTAAGAATCGTTTTAGTGAGTCTAAATATCTATGCAAAGTAATTAAAAATAACTGGTCTATAAGTGTCGGGATTCTGCAAATAGCATTAATTAGCACTGACGAAAAAGTCACCACTATCTTTCAAATTTTGGGATGATCGCATTTTCTTCTTATCTTATCTATTTTTCTAACCAGATGGTGATAGATATCCCATAAACTTTGCACTTACACCATTTCATGTTTTTAATTATCAGTAACAGCAATTGTACATCAGTATTGCAGCAATTTTAAAGTCGTAAACGCTGGCCGTTCAAACACCGTTGTCATTTCTGAACTATTTGCTGTTATTTTAATGGAATAAAGATTTTTCTTTATCTACTGGAAATCGTAATTATGGTTAACTACAATTAATCCTCAGCGATTGTAAAGCATTTTTAAATGTAAGCATACGTTTCATTTCATTACGTTAATGTCTTGTACCAGCCTTTCGCCCGTGCTGTCCATTTGTACTCTACTCAAGTCTGCTCATTGCTCAACTACTTCTCGAGTCCCTTTTTCGACGTCTGTTTCCACAAGCATTTTCCGCATTTCAGTGTGTGTTTTAATTAATTATTTGTTACTATAGTTTTTGAGATGGGCTGTTTAAAAACATTCACACGAGCAAAAATGTTATATTAATGTCGGAAAATATTAATTATCTGTCTGGCAACAGCATAAACTCTTGATGTTTCTGAAAATCTACGCCGCAAATTCATTTTCTTTTCTTTTATAATACACCACGGTCACAAAGTTTCGATCTGTCTGCGGCCTTCATCGGACCGAGCCATGAAGGTCGCAAGCAAAACAACAGCCGAAACATTGGCACCGGATCCTAGAGCTGATCTCTGCAAACCGAGATATCTGTCTTGCGCGGACATCATGAACGGCGAGGGAATCCTGGCTCGCCTGAGGTGTGTTGTCTCGAGAGTTTCTCGAACAGCCGTGCGTTTTCCGACTTGCGGCGGCGGTGTGGAGGCGGCCGTGTCTTCCGGCGCGGGCGCACGCGAGTGACGTCACGCAGGTGGTGGAGGCGGCGGCGGTGGCCTCTGACGTGACTGACGGCACGGAACAGCGAGTACGATTCGAGTTCTTAGAAGGTCGCGACAGAAGTGTGGATTTCAATGAGTAAGAATCGGATTTGCGTGGGAATTACAGGGCATTGAATTTTAATGATAAAAAAGAAATAACTGTTATTGGACGAAGGAATTGAAAAGCAAAGTATTTCTCTCAAATTCCGTTCATAGAACATTTTCATTCGATGAAAGTGATTTAAAATTATATGGTAGGTTAATCAAATTGACACAAATTACGGGGTGACGCACGCAAACAAAATATTCAATTAAGAATTGAATTAAAAATTTTCATTTGTTGCTTGAAATCATATCTATGTGTTAGTACTTCAGCTGTTTTTGTAGATATGAAATTCAACGTTTCCAACTATGCACTGCATCGTAATTGGGTAACATCGTAAATTCTCGTAGCTCAAAGAAAGAATTCACGGAGAATAAAGGATTACTTCCTAATATCTGCCGCATGTTTCTAAAGAAGGCGATGACGAGATTTTCGAAATGATCTAACTGGCGTGCAGAATTAATGTAGTATAAAAATGTTGATTACGATACACTACTTCCTCTATGATACTGCAAAACATATTAAACTGGTGCATTTCTTGAAAACACTTCTTTGAGAACTGTGCACAGTCTGTACAGGAAAAATTCGTCAAACGCAATTTTACTCAAGAGCTGCTGCTTGAAGAAATCGACAACCTGTTAGTGTTTATTCGTTGAAATGAAAAATACGCGTTACTCAATTATACTATACTGCGAGACTTCTACTTCAAAATCTAGCCTCTTAAATACTATGATGATGCAAATTGTTTGTTTAAAAACATATGCGCCTCAATTATTTCTTAGGAACTTCGAATTTTTTATGCAAGTTTCAATTACTGTTATGCAAGTTCTAATTACATGAAATGAGTGAAAGGCAAGCCTGTTCCAAGAATCATTGAGATGAAAGACTAAATACAATACGAAGGATTTGGATGAAAGAAAAGTTTAATATTTATTCAATTGTGCAAGATTGTGTTACTTCATCTTTCAGAAGATTCCATTAAATACCTTTCCCCGAGAAAAATATTACGCTCAATCACTAATTACTTTAGCAATAAAATTTGGACACAGCATAAAATGCACATAAGGTGAGTCGGAGAGAAAATTTAAAATAAAATCCAATTGCTGGTTCAACTAGAATTACAAACTGATGTCACAAGATGACGAGGCGAGAATGATCTAACGATTCTGAGAATCTGAGACAATATGTGAGCCATTTATGAATCATTCGAATCTCTGGGCTGAAAATTCTACAATATTGCCAAATTCTACAGTACATCTGAACTCAACTATGGTATTAATATCTTGAAATTAAGACGAAAATATCAAAAGATATTAAAATATCTGAAAATCGTTCTGTTTCAACTACGCTTTTGTTTATTTACAAACATTTATAAATAAGATCACTTTATCATCCCAGATTCAATTATGAATACAAAAAGTCAACAATAATTGAGGGATTGCAGGAAAGACATCATTTATAATATTCACTACAAATACAAAATATATTTCAAAATTAATTAAATTTGGCTAAGGAGTTTTCTTTGACAGTCAACAAAAGTATTTAGAAAAACATTTCTTTACAATAAGACAACATGCAGTTTGAATTCTTATATAGTTTTTGCAATGTTTCCAGGAATATTTTTCTCTGTTGTAATTTTTCCTATGGCAAATTAAGCTGATTAAATGCGACTGTGGCTAATACGTTTTATATGTACTAATAGTTCAGAGTATGAGCACAAGTTGTTTCACGTTATAACGGTTCCCAAACCTTTTGAATAAGCGACCACTGTGCTCAATTATTAAATTCAACTGCGACATTGTGTTTGGAATTGCGCCCTAATGTGTCACTGAAGTGACGCCCGACATCCGGTGGCGATGACGTGCGCGCGCGTAGGTTTCCGCGAGTAGTTTCGCATTCAAGTGCCATCCTGCCGCCCTATTCAGCCTCTGCTGCAGCGCCACTTCAGCGCTGGACGTGGACTGCGGTTCTGCTGTTGCCGCGGGACGGACCTTCGTTCCACTCCGCGGATCGCGAACGTTCCGCGAAACAGATGGAAGGAGGGAGGCGGGTCGACGATCAAGTTGTTTTGCGTGCGCAGTGGTCCCTGTCACTAAATTCCACGACAAAATGTACATAGGCTCATTCGATTCGGAATTAACTTTTTTATATTACAATTGAATGTTACGGAAAGTACAACAAAATAACTTATAAAATAATCATAAAATTGTGTTGCCAAAAAATCGCCAAAAGTATATTTCTGTCGCTAAAAATCTGTAAAAAGTCGCGAATTTGGCGACAACAGTCAATCATTAGCAACACTGCTCTCTTCGGATGGCCATTTCAGCGCAGTCGGCGTAAATGTGTTCTAAATTAGGCAGCGAGAGTTTTTCTCATCTTGCGACGTCGTTGATGGCATGGGCACTTAGACATAAATATTTCACAGAAAAGAATTCCTAACAGATCAAAAATATGGCAGTCCAAGAACGCTAGTACAGAGACTTCACCACTACCTGAGAGAACACTACGATTGTTTTCTGGGAATGGACGGGGGTATGGAGGAAATTTGGAACGCGTTTAAGAGCATTCTAGATAATGCATTGCAAACGTTTGTGCCGGGCAAATACTTAAAACGTAACACAGATCCAGAATATTACAATGTGAAAATTGTAATTTAGAAAGAGAAAAACTAGAAAGGCTTTCAATAATAGACATCTTAGTGAAAATCATAAGATACATTTTCGTCAATTGTTCGAAAGAATTTGAGCAGGAAAAGAAAATTGCGCAGGGGACATTTTTAAAGCATATTCTCGACAGGGAGGGAACTAATTGGTCGGCGATTTTCAAATATGTTTGTAGAAGAAAATTAAATAAAGAAGAAATGCCTATCGTTAGAGATACCAAGAACACGTTACTAATGGATGATTGGGAAAAAGGAAACGCATTTAATGCCTACTTCAGTTCCGGTTTTAAAACAAAATCTCACCACACATATCGAGAGAGGCTGTACCAACCCAGATTAAGTAGATTGCGAAAACGAATTAAATCTACGAAAAATGGAAAGTCGCAGGGTCCTGATAACATTTCAAGTGACATAATAAAACTCGGTGGAGAGACAATACTACCGTATCTAACAAGATTCCAAAAATTCGAACAACATTATTCCAAGCGTGCCCGACGATTGGAAGCGTTCCGATTTTTAAGAGTAATGACAGAAGTTTTAGCCAATTATAGACCAGTAAGTCTCATGTCAATTGGTATGTAAGCTATTGGAACACTTGATACCTAGCTATATTCGACAATGGGGAAAAAAAGAATGGTTCTTTCAGGGACAGCATGGTTTTAGGTAAGGTTTCTCTTACGAGAGTCAGAGTATCATTGTTTCAGGATATAGCAGATGAAGTTGATGATAGTGAGGGGGTGGAAGCCGTAGATTTTGCGAAGGCATTTGATGTTGTCCCACACGATATACTGGTTCATAAATTAATGCAATCGGGTGTTGACACAAGAGTTGTGGCGTGGATTGATGAGCTTCTTCGAGATAAGAAACACAAAGTCCGAGTTGGACAACAATTTTCTACTCGAGTAAAGGTATCTTCAGGAATACCTGAAGGAAGCGTTATTGGACCTCTCCTGTTTCTCGCAATTGTGAATGACCTTTCCAGATAATTTATATTCAAAGGTACGGATATTTGCAGATGACTGATATTGACAGATCGAGTTATTCAATCAAAAGAAGACTAGGATATTTTGCAGGGTGATCTAGAGAGATTACATTTATGGGCAGAAAAAAATGCATCACAATAAATAGTTCGAAAAGCAAACCCATCACGTTTGGTAGGGGGCCGCAAGTATAGTGAAACTCAATATCATTTAGGCAACGAAAATATTCCAAGAGTCTTGTCTTGTAAGTACTTGGGAATAAATTTTGACAGCAAATTGACTTGGGAAAATCAGGTAAACTGTGTTGTAGGGAAAGCCTGTAGGTCCTTGCATTTTACTATGCGAATACTAAAAACGAGTACTGCGAAAGCGAGGGAATTAGTTTACTTATCTGTAGTTCATCCATTAATGGAATACGGGGTGATTTGTTGGGACCCTTACAGAAATTCACAAAAGGATTTTTGATGATATTTAAATGGAGAACTGAGAAGAGCATGTAGTTTATAAAGATCAATTGGAAGAATGTAGTATGGGATCTAGAAATCAGGAGGGTTAAGGCAAGACGCTGTGCCCTGTACAAAGTATGCCGGTTATCCAGCTTGGAAAGATATCTACATCCGACTCGGTAGACCCTCGTACTTTAGTAGAGGGGATCACAAGCACAAAATTAAGTTTATGTCACAGAAAACAGTTGGAAAATTTTCATTTACAAATAGAACAACGGACTGGAATAAGTTGCCTGCGACAGTCTTGGAACCCTTTTTTCCTAGGTGTCAAAGTTTTAAAAGTAAATTAATAAATATTTGTAACCTTTACTAATTTAGTAAATTAGGTTTATTATAACAAACATTTATTATTATATTATAAATGTAATTTTTGCTATTGTTATTAGTAGTGATAATTACTACTAAATATTTTGCTTTATATATTTATTTATTTTACGTCAAAAAACCGTTAAAACTGTGTATGATGTGCTATGGGGAGAAGTGAATTCTGTGCACGTTCTCAAAATTCTGTGATCCCTACACTAAGTCATATACTACTTGAATTTTGAATTATTTTATTAATTTTTAAACAAAACGTCCATGCAATAAAATTTGGGCTCGTATCCATGATTCGGCAAGGAATAATACATCCTGCCGCGACAGCATGGAAACAATAATTTGAATAACTATATTTCCCACTGATTCTAGAAGTCGTGCAAAGATAATGAAGTTACATTTATGTCAATTCCGTCAATATTGTAACGAATATTGCGTCATCCCCCGGCGCCACTCCGAGAGTGCCTGTGATCGCGAGTTACGTCATCTGCCCGGCGACACGAGCGCCAGTGAGCACAGGTTGCATCACCTGCCGGCGGATTACTCCAGAAAGTGCGCGATGTCCGGAGGGTTCTGGATTGTCTTGGCGAGTATAAATACGCGACGGCTGGCGACCGCGAGTCAGTCTTGAGTCCGCAGTGGAAGCTGAACTATGAAGTGTGTACATCGCGGTGAATAACAGTGCAGTGATTGTGCTCTGTGACGTGAACCGTGGTCAGTGCATCGTACTGTGGTCGGTGACGTGAACTGTGACCAGTGCATCGAACTGTGATCAGTGCAGTGAACCTGTGGCAGTGCTTAGGACTGTGATGTGCAGAGAAGGTGTAAATAAATAAATCAAAGTGTAGTGTAAAATAACTGAAGAAGTGTAAATAACTTGTGAAAGAAGTGTAGTGTAAATAAAGGAAGAGAGATAGTGTAAATAAATAATCAAGTGTTTTTCAGTGATTGTGTTAAGAAACAAAATAAACGTTTTTGTTAAAATGTATTGTTTTGAATTCATCACAAAGTACCGTTACAATTGGTGTGAGGTGTTTGGTAAAACAGTTACGTGTGGTGAATTAATATCGTAATGAAGTTGAATTTTACGGGATCTGAAAGTGGCAGAGTTGAAGACAGAGTTAGAAGAGAGGGAACAAGACACTTCCGGAACGAAAGCAATATTACAAAGAACGTCTTGCAAACGATAGAGGCAGCGAGCAAGGATCAGAGACTTTTCTCTTCGAAACAACGAGAACTTTTCGGACCTGTAGAATTTTAAAAGGAGAATTGATGAAGAAATTCAGAATTTTAGAAGGAAAGTTAATGAAAAATTCAGAATTTTAAAAGGAAAGTTAACAGAAAATTCCAGAATTTTGAAGAACTGGCTAGAAAACTCAAAGCTTTAGAAGAAAGTTGGTCGAAAATTCAAGATTTTGGAAGAAAAATTGATCGAGATTGGATTTTGGAAGAAAGATGGATGAGAAAATTTTGAAGAACAGAAGAAAAATGGAAAAGAAAATTGAGAAGATGGATGAAAATTTTGAAGAATGAGGAAAAATTACTAAATCTGTTAGAAAGAGAAGCTGAAGGTTTTACTTCCTCAACAGAAAATCTAATATAAACATCGTGCAGGAACCACTGGAAATGGCACAGTGGCAACCGTACAGGAACCACTGGGAAAGCACAAGTAAAACCGCCTGCAACTGATGGCGCTTCTTCCTTGGTCGAATTATTTTAAACAATTCCAAGGCTGCAACGGTAAATGGCTGGTGCGCAACAGATTGTGCTACGGCCTGATTTTGGCTTTTACGTGGTAACGCAAATCCATATTCTAGAACAATACCGACCGATGAACAATCAAACTTCAGGCAGAATTGTCAAGAGGCTCGAAATACGGTAGGAGCAAGCGCACCTAGAAGACATGTATTTTACCCAGCTAAGGAATCGTGTTCAGAAGCCTGGAGAGAGTCTTCAAGAACTGGAAGCTGATATTTCTCGCCTGCGCCTTGCGCCTTTCGGACCCTGATGCCTCAGAAAATTCCCTGCAACGCACAGCCGTCCGGTGCTTTATTGAAGCGCTACATGATGCAGAAACACAAGCATTAAGACTGGCAAGACCGAAAACCTTAGCTGACGCATTAAGTCAAGCACTAGACTTCCAGGTTGCAAGAGCATCGAAACGTGACGGACAGTACGGAATTGCAAACCGGCGTCGATACCTATGACGAAAAATATTTGGAGGCAATGGTGGAGAGGTTGATGAAAGCAATTCTGAGTAGCCAAAGAGCGACAACTTCGATGTTGAATTGAGGAGGTGGGGCACGTGAAGAAGTCGATGTGACCTTCACTGAAGCAACGAGGCAGCAGTCTGTTGGTAAACTATAGCAGCCAGCAGGAAACTAAAGCAGGTTGATGGAAGGGGCATCCATCGACCAACCAAACAAAATTACCTTACGAAATACACGCCAAGTCAATTCGACACCGTTCTGACAGCATTTTACGTAGATGCACTAGTAAATGGAAGACCATACGTCTCACTTTTGGATACTGGTGCAGCAAGGCATTATACGAACCGATTTTGCCAAATCATCTCATCTTATGCCGTCCAAATGGAAGCTTCGAACAGCCACTGGTGACTCGGCGAATGTTGTAGGAGAGATGGATGCCCTCCTTGCCATTGGAACTGTTGCTTTCAGTCATCGTCTGCTGGTCGCTGACATAGAAGAAAAAGCAATTTTAGGAATGGATGTTATGACGACATACGGGTGTCAGCTGGATTTACGACACGGTGTGCTGAGACTCAACGAAGTGGATATGGTTCTACATTCACGTAACAACATTGCCGTGAATGTGATTGCAACTGACAACGTAATCTTGACGGGCGTGAGATGTTGTCGAAGCGAGCCCTGAGGGCGACGTTCCAGCTGGAGAGATTGCTATCCTGGAACCCAGAAGTCACGACAAAAGACATTGGTCGCGGAGATTCTAGTAGCCAAAGAACTGGTCGATGAACGAAACCATACATGTGAATAATGAACATTAACCACTATCCTGTTAAGTTGAGAAAAGGAACAGTAATTGGTTATTGTTCTACGGTATCCTCGGTTTTGCAGAATGTGAACCGTACCGAACCACCACCTAAAGGAATTCCTGAACGACTGCAGAATCTGGTTACAGAGGCCTGTAAAGGCTTATCTCGGGAAGAGTGTCATAAGGCTGAAGACCTAATACGGCGATACCAGCATGTCTTTGAATGCAGTGATGGTGTAAAAGGAAAGACTGATATTGTTCGTCACAGAATAGACACCGGAAACGCCACACCGATTCGCCAAGCTGCTAGAAGATTACCTCTGTCTAGAAGAGAAGAAGCAGATGAGATTATTAAAGAGATGAAGAAGGATGGCGTAATCGAACCATCAAGAAGTCCGTGGGCGTCTCCCGTCGTATTGGTAAAGAAGAAAGACGGGTCAACTCGGTTCTGTCGATTTCCGACAGCTCAACAATGTAACGAAGAAGGATAGCTATCCATTGCCCCGTATTGACATGTTGGACACGCTCTCTGGGGCCAAGATCTTCTCGACACTTGACCTGAAAAGTGGATACTGGCAAGTAGAATTAGATCCCAGAGATCGAGAGAAGACTGCATTTACCATCGGATCAGGTTAGTGGCAGTTTACAGTAATGCCTTTCGGACTGTGTAATGCTCCTGCTACATTCGAAAGATTAATGGAAACTGCTTAGAGGTCTGTCGTGGGAGACATGTCTAGTCTACCTCAACGATATAATTGTTGGAAAATCTTTCGAAGACCACATCAATAACCTAGAACAGCTGTTCAAGAGATTGGAAGGAGCGAACTTGAAACGCAGCCCAAAGAAATGCCATTTATTTCGCAAGCAGGTAAATTACCTTGGACATGTAGTATCTGGCATGGGAGTAGAACCTGATCCGGAGAAGGTTACAGCCGTAAAGGAATGGCCAGTCCCAAAGGATAAACATGAATTGAGAAGTTTCCTGGGTCTATGTTGCTATTATCGTCGCTATGTTTTGGGAGTTGCCAACATCGCGAAACTACTGACTCAGCTGACCGAAGAAAAGCGTTTGTTTCAATAGGATCAAGATTGCCAACGCTTTCAAGAAAGCTTAAAAGCGCCATGTAGTGCCCTATGTTGGGCTATCCACTACCTCAAAGGGAATTATAGCCTTGATACTGACGCAAGTAACGTTGGTATTGGAGGGGTATTATCGCAGATACAAGATGGACGAGAGAGAGTAATCGGTTATTATAGTAAAGTGCTATCAAAGCCTGAACGCAACTATTGTGTAACCCGAAGAGAATTACTTGCTGTGGTGAAATCCGTTGAACACTTCTACAAATATCTCTACGGTAAAGAATTTCTTTTGAGAACGGATCATGCTGCTTTGAAATGGCTGCTGAACTTCAAGAATCCAGAAGGTCAAGTCGCCAGATGGATTGAAAGATTGGGGAAAAATTCACATTAGGATGGAACATCGAAGCGGAAGTAGTCACCAAGATATGATGCTCTCGCCAGAAGACCGTGCCCTGAAAACTGCAAGCATTGTTGTCATGCGGAAGAGAAGATGTGTCCCTACAAAGGTCCTGTCAGTAATGACCAATGGCAACCAGAGAACTTCAGAAGTCAGAAAGAAGGACTTTAAATTGAAACATGTTTGGAAATGGAAAATAGCAGGACGGAGACCAAGTTGGCAAGAAATAGCTCCTGTTCTTCAGCAGTAAAATCATATTGGGCGCAGTGGGATTCGATTACTGAAGAGGAAGGTGTTCTTAAACGAGTTCTGGAAAGTGAAGACGGCTCGCAGAAGAGGACGCAGATATTGTTACCGAGTAAGAGGGTCCTGAATGTTGAAGAATTACATGATGGAACTTTAGGGAGAACATCCTCAGAATTATGCAAAACCTTAGAAAGTGCGCGAACGATTTTACTGAGTTAATTGCAAGCAAGATGTAAAGATGTGGTGCACAAAGTGTCAGAGATTTGTGCTACCAGTAATGGGCCACATAAAAGAGAGAGCGAAGATGAGCAATGTGCAACGTTGGAGTCCTTTCAGACAATTGCCATCGACTTAACAGCTACATTTCAATGTCGATGATGAAATAAATAATGCATACTCGTGGCTATGGATTATTTCAGCAAAGTGGGTTAGGCTTATATCCCTACCTAGCCAAAGAGGCCACTGCTACCCGAAGTACTGGTTAAGGAATGGGTGAGCCGATTTGGTGTGCCACTGGAATTGCATTCAGATCAAGGACGGAACTTCAGATCTGCGGTGTTTCAAGGTGTGTGAACTTCTTGAATAAGAAAAACAGAACGACAGCCCTACGTACGCAGTCCAGATGGAATGATGGAACGCATGAACAGAACAATGGGAAAATATTTGAAGGAATCGTGTCAGATCACCAACGCGACTGGGACCAATGCATACATCTTTTTCTTCTAGCCTACCGCTCATCTGTTCATGAGACAACTGGGCAAACACCCGCTAATATCCTCTTCGGCCGGGAACTACGTCTACCATGTGATCTACAGTTTGGTTGTAAAACTAATGAAGAAACAGCCGGTGAAGACTTTGTAAATGACCTAAAACGGAAAATGGACGTAATTCATAACCAGGTGCGTGAAAAATTCAAACTGCAAGTGACGGGATGAAAGACCGGTATGACCTCAAGCTGAAGGAGGAGTTATCAACCTGGAATCATGTCTGGCTGTTTATTTAACGACGCCGCGGTTTGTGTCCAAAATTACGACAGTGGGAAGGACCGTACGAGGTAGTGAAGAGGATAAATGATGTTGTCTACCGAATTAAAAAATTGCCGAATGGAAAACCACGAGTCGTTCATTCAAATCGGCTGGCCCCTTACGCAGGAAGTAATGAAAATGATGATGAAGAAAAGACCGCACAAATTTGTGAGCTGAACATGCAAGAGTTCACATTTTCTGAGTTTATGTCTCATTATAGTGAAAAGCATAAGCGCATTTTGGTGTAACAATGGAGGTGCAGCAGGATCTGTTTGCGCTACCCCAGGAATGGCCATTGGCGCCAGGAATATGCATTGTGTCGCCAGGATTTAGGTGACCAGAGTGTTGCTGCTGTATTCAGAAAATCGAACTGTGGCTGGTGCTTAGGACTGTGCGAGTGTGCAAGAAGGAGTATAGAGTAAATAAATCCCAAGAGAATGTAGTGTAAAATAAGCGAAGAGAAGTGTAAATAACTGAAGAGAAGTGTAGTGTAAATAAAGGAAGAAAGTGTAGTGTAAATAAATATCAAGTGTTTTCAGTGATTGTGTTAGAGAAACAAAATAAACGTCTTTGTTAAAATAATACGAGACTTTAATTCACCACACAGAAACGTAACAATATTATTTCAAACGTAAATACAAGAACCCCCCATACGTAGGACCTATATGCACGATCTCTCCGACAAATCTTTGATTTATGCTGTCATATTTCGCTGATTTTTAGGTCATTAAAATCCGGGCCCTACTCATCAGTAAGGTGCCCATTCCGGGTCCGCTACTTTCTCCTCAGGAGAAACTTCGATTATGACCCTTGGCCGACAACATCTTTTTTTTCATGCTGCCTAGTGTTGGAATTTGGGGCACTGATGCGATTTATATAGTTGGTGTAAAAAGGGATCTGTTCACTTCACTAATGAACAACTCTGATTCGAGTTTTAGACGTCAAAAAATTAAGGGGAAAAGAAATTTATTGTAACTTGAGTGCTCTCTTCATTTACCAAACCCATCTTCTCATATGAGAGCTAGTTCTCAGCTTTTGGAACGAATGACCGGCATCTAGTGTGAAGATCTACATAAATATGACCTAAGAAAATTAAAAAAAGACGTTATACAAGTTTATTTTTTAAATTCCTTTTAATTTTTTACGTATAGCAAATGCAAAATGCACTCAAGAATAGATTGTGAGTACGGTACATGCGGCTTGCAGTCTTTGGAACTAACTAGAATTTTAAAAAAATTGCTTGTGTCTGTAAAACCAATCAAGTACAGTACAATAAAACCCATCAAACCAAACGACTTGCTTTACTACTGCACACTTCTTGTTTGAAATAATCCTTCTCTATCAAATAATCCTTTGTAGTATAATTTTTGAGTTTGTGACAATATCACCTGATACATTGTCATGGGAGGCACACTTTCAAGCCTTTTATTCTTGTGTCCTTAAAAATATGACCTTTTATTAAAACGGTCATTAAAATATGACAAATATATGCATTTATGGCAAAGTTTGACCAAAATATCACCTTCTACTAAAAGCGGTGTAAATAAGACTTTGTATGCCTAATAAAAATATGTTTTTCTTATCGACAATACCTGAATTTGTGTATTAAATGTTTTAAAATTCGCTCCAAGGTTCAGAAAAAATATATGACTAGTTATTAAAATCCGCGCCCTACTGATGAGCTTATGTCACCAAGTTTCATAGCAGAAACAAAATGTGTCAGCGTATTGCTGCGCGACTGTGCAATAGCGCCTGGTGGCAGAGAGCAATAGCTTGCTTCAGTTCCAATCTTGATGTCACTCGATATTCCGTGGGATGGCGTGACTTCACGTGGGCGACTGCCACAAGCCTGGCGATATCCGCCGTGTCGCACGAGAAAGCAATCGGTTTCATTAGTCGCTTGCGCCATCCTGCCACTGAAAGCATCTTATACGTTATTAGACGAGTAAACGGGCCTTCGGAGAGTGGTACTGTGTTCCAGCAGTGCAAGAGGCATTGAAGGGTGTCAAGACTGCATTACGATACTTAGTCGCAGGGGACAATACAGAATCAAGTACAGAGATAGCACGAACTCAACAATGAAAATAATTGTTTTAATAATAAACACGTAAGAAATAAATTAGAATTTTCGGATTAAATTGCTTTAAATACAGTATTTTTTTGCTGCATCTCTACATTCATAAATCAGTCGTTTTGGACAAATTCTATTTAATTTTGGCGTCATCCGGATATAGTGAACCAAAACTATTAGTCCCCAGAGTTCTGCAACCTGAGTCCACAGTATAGATAAAAATGCAATCAATTCATGTCAACTAATTAAAACTAAGTTAAAAAAGTCTATATTGAAACATTACTTACATAATTTTATGCGTAGTGTCCATGTCAGGTATATACACCTCCGCGCACGTGGTTCTGGCTTTGATTTTCAAGGGGGACACTTAAGTTCGACTCCAGCACATTGCAACAAGCACTATTGCTTCGACACGTTTCACACAAATAAAATTATTTTATTTCGTCAGTAATACTGTAGTCGTGAAAACGCCAAGAAAATTAAAGCTTTTGTAACTTCCAAAATATACAAGTTAACAGTAAATTCCAACTGTAAACAATTAAATTCAAAGTTAACATCGGACCTATCTTCAGAAGTTAATTTATATTTATTCTTACAAGAAGAAATTTATTCTTACTCGAAGAAAAAATTTGAAGCCATTTTTGAGAAATTGTTTAAAAATGTCCCAGGGGCATCATCGAAAGTATTCCAAAATTTAAAGAATCTTTTTCAAACTAGCAAAGCTTTGAGACAGGCCAGATCGACCAAATATTCATTTTCAATTAAATTTTAGGAACGTTTCGAAAACAAAAACACAAGTTTCAATTTTAGGGGGTCCCAAATTTTAGGGGGAATTTTTTTCCGTTGAAATCCCGAAATCGTTTTTCCGCAGCATTACATCACTTTCTCTATATTACGTATATTACTCAGTATATACGTACGTATACGAGAATTTAAAATAATGTTGGGGTGTGGAAAATAGCGAGCGTTATCTGACGAATCAACCGGGCCACAACGCTTGCTTGCCTGGCTCGCTCCTCGCTCCCTCCTCCTCCTGCCGCCTTCTGCTGTACCCGTTGCAGCCGCCCTAAGGGGACGGCGCGCCGACGCTCGCTAACAGTCCTGTCACTCAGAGAGTATTATATCAGAACTGACATGACGTTATTCTCAGCAACTTATTCAAATCTCAATTCTCATGAAAGGGGAAGCATCCATCTGGACCTCACTTTTGAGCCAATAATACGTCGAAGGTGCCAATGGAATGGCAGTAACAACACTGAAAATTACATTACAAAGCAATTTTTGAAAATAGCGGCAAATTATAACAATATATTATTTTTATGTAAAATAAATACGCTAGGCAATTTAGAAGCCAATAATTATTAGGATTAGGAATTCTGAGTCGGTGAAAGGAATTGTAGTCCAGGGAGTGCAAAATAAAGTTATTTCATAAACACAATATTTATTTCTAAATTATGTAATCATCGCGCTATAATCTCGTTTTAAATTTCATCTCAGTACGATTAGAGCAATTTGTTTTTAAAGGGCTTCGTAGCGTAAATCTATACTAAATACCATTTCAAACGCCGTTTACTGATTGAAATGGACCATTTGTTTAGAAATTATCGTTAATATGAAATCCCCTATGACAGGACTGCAATCTATTGAATTTTCATACAGATGTTTTTCGGTGCTTTTAGCCTTTGAAGTATTTCCTTAAATATAAATATTTTCACAGACGACGAAAATATTGTGTGGCGCAGCATGAAAAAATACAAAAACATGGGGTTAACAAATTGACGGTGTTCCAAGAAAATTAATTTTTGTCGGTATCTTAAAAACCTGACGTGGCAAAGCAAAGGTTTTCAGATTTGAAATCAATATAAAAATTCAACATTGAAAAAAGTAAACGCAATGCTGCAATAAACAAGCTACATACACTGTATGTACACAAATGAGATACATCAAGGAATGGATGTGCAAAATTAGGAGTGAACAGCATACATACATACATACATACATATGCTGCATACATATGAATGTTTTAGCCACCAAATTAGACGCCAACTTCGGCATATTATAGAAATACTTTACATGAGAATGTTGTTAAATGTTAATATATCTCCAATATGTATGTTTAATTTATTCCTTTGTTTTTATACTACTCAAAAATGTTATGTTTAGTGCCAACCGATTTATCCGATGCTTTGCTTGCTCGAATGCTTTTGAAAAGGCACATACTAAATGTCGCGAAGCGTTAAGCAATAAATAAATGTATATGTCTTATATGAATTACGTCTTAATTCCTGGTATCCTCGTAAGATAGGATCTATCTGGTCCAAAGCTACTTAAACCATCCCACCTATCAGCAACAGCAAGAACAACAACAACAACAATAATAATAATAATAATAATAATAATAATAATAATAAGACATTTTGCCAAACTTCTGACCTCTGATTATTATTAATAACAACTAACATCTAAAAAATATTTCAAGCAGAAGAGTACATCATTTCTGAAACTAGACGTTATTTTTGTGAAACTGAAAAGCAAAGCTTTCAGGAATTAAAACATTTAAGATTTTACTTGGAAAGCTTACTTTAGTTCTAAAGAGTTTTAGCAGAATTCTGTTTTGGCCAAATCCTTTTTTCCTTTTGACATGAAACGCAGGCCCGTTCCTTTCACTGAGAACTTTAACCAGGGCAACAGCTATCCGGCTCTTCAAATCTGGCTATCTTTGGGGAGAGGGTCTTGAAAGTGTATTTCCCCACAAAACTTCCCTGCACTTGAAACTGTCAACCCACTCCTACAAATTGCCACTGCATCTATCCATGCCTACTGAGGAATTATTATTAAAATTACAGTAGTAGTACAGCTTCAAAGGAACAGCATTTCACTGAATCTGTAACTGCTCTAGGCAGATGATAAAATCCAGCTGACTCAGACTATCACTATTTAGACTGATTACAAAATAAAATATATTTGAAATTTATGAGCAAATATAAAGTTTCCCTTATATTTTTGTAATCAAAACAACTTCACTTTGGGAATCCTTTCACTCCAATGCCACTGCCAATGACTCGTCTCAAAATTGTAATATTATAATTTCAATATTTGCTATTGCTTGAAGAAGCACAATTTCTTTTTTGACTATGACAATTTTAAACTTTCCGATACTTCATTTTCGCATTAATTGTAAATTTTAATAATATATTCAAGGCATTTTCATTTATTATTTAATGTAAGATGATATTTTGATGACAAAATTTAGATTTTCCTTTTTCCTTCATGAGTTAAAGTAATTGCCAATACATGTATATAAAATTCTTAGGAAACTATGCTAACAAAATCTGAAAAACACTAAGTAATCCATACCATTCCATTGCAGGTTCTACTCCCTGGTTTCCAGTGACTGCCAAGGCACGCTCCCTGAGAACAATATCAATAAATGAATAACATTCAATTGCAATTGTAGTTGAAATAAAAAGGGAATTATTTCTCATTAAGATAATTTTGTTTATTTGAATGGACTTTAAAGCCACAATTTGTTGAAATTTCCAATTTAAAATTTCAATACACCATCATCAAGGGACACTAATCAATTTAAGAAATTTCTGGTTAGTTTTACTTGCTATTAAAATGAAACTGATGACTCTCTAGTGATCAATAACAATGATTGGTCTTCAAAACATCAGTCACAAACCAAGTACCCCTTATATCTTTATTTATTACTACTATCTTTAAAAAGGATTAGTTGTCACTCACTTGTGATGTCATTAATATTATTACAGAATGTTTATACAGGATGGTCATTCTTTTTCTAAAATAATTCCAACTTTCCTAGTCTTTTAGAGCATTTTTTTAATGTTTCACTGATAAGTTTGTAGAATATTTCACACTATTGAAAGAAAATATTAAAAAAAGTCTGAAATTAATTTGTCAGCTCTCTGATTTCACCGCGATTAAGTACAAATTAAAACAAACTCAACAAATAGAAATTAAGCAAAAAATAATGCTGTACTATTTTTTAGGAAAAATCTAGTTTTATAACCATCATTTTCCTGACTTCTAATGATTCTTCCACAAATTCCCGTATTTTGCCCTAACTTTTCCAGAGCAATAAACTTTCCTGATTTTTCCCATGTTTTCCAGAAAGTGGCCTCCTGTTAAATCAACATATTGTCACCCAACACAATATAAATACCCTTGAATTCATGCATTCAAACCTGTTACAATATATTATCAAATTGACAGCCACTTATTCTTCTGATTTCCTCCAATTCAACAGAAGATTAAGTTTCTGATAATGCTGACATTCTGTCTCCTAAAAAGTACCCAATTAACAAAATTTCATAGCCCTTTTCTTATGTTGGGCCTATTCAAAAATCTAGCCATTTTCTCATACATAAATTTTTCTCCTCCACAGGAGCCGTCCATAAATTACGTAGGTAATGCAAATTTGGAGTGTTTTGAATACCCCATCTCCCCTTGCAATGTGCGCTTCAACTCCCCTAAATAATTACGCAACGCTAGCAAAAACACCCCCTCTAGTAAATAAATTATAGCACAGTAAAAGAAATTGTATTCATTTTATTAATGTCGTACATTAAAATTTATGCTAATTAAACTCAGAATTAGTTGATGATGCTGACTGCACCAAACAAGTTTGGGGCAAGTTTTGAGTGAGGAAAGGACGCATAGGTGGGAAAATTTCTTATCACAAGATGTCCACATGCCATTGTGGATGGAGCCTGGGTGAGAGTCTACTGAGGCCAATTTGGTGGATTCAAGAATACACTACATATCAGTCTTGAATAACTCTTCACAATCTTACGATTCAAAAAAAAAAAAAAAAAAATGATGATAAATATTTCCATTTACTGTAATTTTCAGCATGTTGAAAAATGTACAAAAATAATATATACAATACGTAACTTTCTAAGCTCACAAAACCTTTCTACATCTCTGAAGTACACAAGTCCTCCAGAAATAATCAGGTTCCTTCCCAAACCTGCAGCATGTAAAGGGACATATACAATATGGAAAGGAAAGTCTCAATTATGGAAGGTGCCAAATTGAGTAGCAAAAAATAAAAGATTCAGCAAGGCAAATTCATTTCCAACAAAACAGAAATAAAGAGTGTGAAAAATCAAAAGATGTTCTCCCAACTTCCAACACCAAAAGCGATTAAGTCCTGTAACACAAGTCTTGTAAGCTGCTTTTCTTTCTTGTGGTATTTAAATCTATGATGATTTTCTAGATTTTACATTTATTTTCCAGAAAATATGTTAAAATAGGAGAGTAGTTGTATTTAAAAAGAGGCAACTGTTATATTTTCTTACAACAAATTAAACAGATACATTGCTTTGTTATCTTTTCAATTTTGCTGTAACTGTTCTTAGGTCTATCACAATGATGTATAAGGACACACAGACACACACAGATAGAGAGAGAGAGAGACAGAGAGGGACAGAGAGACAGAGGGAGAGACAGAGAGAGACAGAGAGAGAGGGAGCAGAGAGAGACAGACAGAGAGAGACAGAGAGAGAGACAGAGAGAGAGACAGAGAGAGAGACAGAGAGAGAGAACAGAGAGAGAGAGAGAGAGAGAGAGAGAGAGAGAGAGAGAGAGAGAGAGAGAGATTATTAGTGATGAGAATGCCCCAAAAAGTATTTAATACATTCGAATTCACTTTGATGAACTGATGTAGACTCAGCAATCATTTATAGTTTTGCTTGCATCACTGGAGTATTCTCATCAGGAATAATATAAATTTGGCTGTGTCATTTCAGAACTATTTTTTTAATTTAATTATATATATATATATATATAGACACACACACACACACACACACAAATAGAATCCAAAACAAGATCCGACGTAGCAACTGCATGACGAATACTGAAACTGCATTGCGTAAGCGATCCAAGAACTACCAAATAAATATTTGCATTAAAGCCACAGAACTGGTAAAGGAAGAACCATGAAAATCTAATTCTATCGGAATAAACTAAAGCATTTAATTATATTCAATTATACACTAACTAAAACAAAGTAGATACTTATATTTATACTTATTATATATCATATAAAATCATATAGATTCAAGTTTTCATTAGTAAATTTAAAATATATTCATGAATAGCCTATCCATGCATGGATGCTCTAGTATCCCTACCCACTCACTTTTTACCATACAAGTTGAAACTCCTGGACAACAGATTGTAGCAGTGTTGCTGAGAACTGATAAAATATATCCCTACCTTTTAATGAATGTTATGTTGAGAAATGAGCTAAGAATTTGAGAGAAAAAATTCACAGATACACTGTACCACAAATCCAAATTTGAAAACTTTGGAGTTAAATGAGTTTATTCCTTGTAAATCATGCTACATTTCACAAATATCACTATATATGTCTGAATTTTATAAACATTCAATAATTCACAATATTTGATTTATTTCAGTTTGATGACTATGAATGCAATAAAGTGTGTAATTTGTGCAATTTATTTTACTTGGCTGACTATGAATGTAATAAAGTGTGATGTTAATTTACTCTATATTTTATAAATATCTAAATATTTCTTTCACATATGAATATAAATTACACTTCAAAAGATTCTCATGAGGTTTTAAAATAAATCATTCAAAACAATAATGAAACACCATACACTAACCACCATGAGAACAAACAGATAAACAAGCGCTTATTTCCACAATTATAAAAATATGTTCAATTTAGTGAATTTTCACCAAATTACTTTCAAATTCTCCCCTGCACATGTATTCTAGTAGTTTTGTAATACCATTGCTGAAAATTATATCATAAGCCCATCACTCAATCAATTCCAATACACTATGACTTACATCACTTATGTTACCAACAACGTTTTAAAGAAACGCTCATATGCAAACAACCAAAGAATCAATGTAATGACAATGGTATTAAAGATATCATTAAAAATAACAGTATTTTCTGTTAAAACCAAATTACCCTTTATTTTATGCAAAATAAGATGTACACTAATTAACATAAAGTGTGTAATAAAGAAACGAACATAAGAGAAACACATCACTATTCACATCAACAAAGTCGATATTTAACAACACATGAAATAATAATGCCAAACAAATCAAAATGACAGCTCATCCAAAACGCAAACCTGTGTAATGACTTGTCATCTAGGTGACAAACGTCGAACACGCCAGTGAACTTAATAATCCTGTAACTTTCAATGCTGTCAACAAATGAAAATAAGATGCATTGACAACCAATGAATAAATTTTTAAAATAATAGAAAGAAGAAAATATTTTTATATTAATAAACATCGTTAGCTCAGCACTGCATGAGCAGTAACCTTAATAATTTTCTTATCCCATAAAAATATATTGCATAATCTAGCGTTATAGTAATACATACGCTCGCTTTCTTTCAAATCCCATATCCATAAGTGTCTTTAATTCTGGAACGACATTGTTTTATAAGTATTAAAATGCAGCAAATTTTGTATTCAAGTCCACGGTTACGACAATTTGCATTACCAGCGAAGGAACAAACGAATCTCAAACGATGTTTCATTTATTCTTTGTCTTCAAAGAAAGGCTGTGTATACTCCGGAAAGCGTATCGGCGAGTCGATACTTGTCAAGAACTTCGTAGTATCACAGTTTAGAGATGTGACATGACATCTCAGATGTCCACAATTACGTCCACAACGTTTGGCGCGAAAGTGTTGAATGGCAACCTCTGTTGTGCACGGAATTCCTAGAGAATGCGGTTGCCGAGGTTTGTGTTTCATATCACGTTTGTTATTTACAATGATACTTGTTTTCTTTCTGTTTGTTTAGGTTCTAAATTTAATATCAGAAGCACTATTCTATCAGACATACATCGTCACTATCTTTTCATTTTGAAAGTAGTTCGAAATAAGTAATATCATGATCTTAGCGATGATACTAAGGTATTAATTTGTAATAAAGTGTATGAATCGTTTGGATGCACGGTGCCCCTTTCATCGTATATAAAAGAAGTGACAACGAATTTCCAGATTATTTGTACTATTCGAGTAGAAATGAATCGTTCATATATTTTTTTTAACACTGCTTTTTAAATATTTATTTTAGAAAATTGTATTAATTATTATCACTGTGAGAAATACATTAAACTTGAATAACTGTTCAGAAAATGTCCAGAATGTTCATAATCACAGTCTAAAACTTCATAATTTTCACAAGTGGAGGAATTCTCAACACTAAGTTAACCAGATGATATAATTGAACAATTAATTCTTCAATGTATTAATTATAATAACCATATGGTTATTCAAAAATATAAGTAGATATTACACTTTTTATCATATTGTAAAGAAATGTTTGCAGTTTCTGGTTCTGATTCCAAGTTCTGATGATTTAATTTCAATATTCAGGTACACGGTTTAAAATATTGTTATTCCTAATGATTTAATATTAACATTTTTATCAAACTTTGTATAGTAAATATCTTTTGATAGCCAAGATTTGTGAACGTGTGACATTTCTTGCTATACAATTTGGACATACCGGGAGATGTGGCTCAATGCATGAACAGAATAGCGACCGGGAGGTCCTGAGTTTGAGTTCTCCAGTGGTAGAATTTTCGACACTAGGTTGTCAGATCAGATTTGATCGCTGTTTGGGGAGAATTCTAGAGGTTGGCTGCTTGCTCCGGATCGGTAGTTTTCAATTGTTTCAACACCAGCCGGAATGTCGGAGCAGTATCCTAGCTCAAGAGCGGCCACCCGGACCCGCGCGATCTTTCGCTTGTCTATCATACACCCCTTACACTAACATGCAAACACTACCACACATGCCGCGGGGCCGGTCGACCTTAGAGCGTGTCACGACTTCAGAATTGATCCTCACTGGTGGGAGATACCTGGTTGATGGGGAAACCCTACTAGCCTACGGTAGGTCGGCGGCGGATCCCGCTATTCAGCGGGAAGATCACCGCCACCTACCACGAAAAACATGCACTACAGTTACAGGAATAATGACCTCTGTAGTTGACGCGCCAGGAATAACTAACAGCCAGTAATTGAGTCATGACTTGATAGACAGTGGCAGAAGCCAATCAGTTGATTTGGTGAACTATCACAATATATTTTTTATTGTACCTAATATTTTTTACACAAATAGTCTTAGCTTTTACTGAAATGAAGGTCACAACATTTTAGTGGCTCTTATATGATGTATGTTTGTTCAACATGTTCAGGGAATGCATGTAATTGACAACTTACTAAAGATCTATGATATTTTTAATTGATTGTTTAAATTATTGCAAAACTGTGGTAAATCTTTATACGTTTACAGGCGAATCATCAAAAAATGAGAGGAAAATGTTTAGATTTTAGACGTGTGGTTTGCGAATTACCAAGATAATGGTAGTACCTGTAAGTCGATAATAAGGTGACCAGATCTAAAAAACAATTAAAAGGGCATTGTGGCAATATTCTTGACTAAAAAAAACTGGATTCTGTACCATAAGTCGTACAGAAACAGAAGATTCCAGTTACTGGTATTATAAGTTTTCCTTTCAAATAATGCAGGACAGAGGGTTTCAAAAAGTGTCTATCTCGGCCAATATGGGATGTCTGGTCTACATTGACTTAAAATATCATTAACATTTCTCCTTCAATGCAGAAATCCACTTTTCTCCCTTTGGACAATACCACACATCTTCAAGGTGTCTGTCTATCCATTTTTACCATCAAATGTCCCCGGACATTTATACTCACTACCGAATGCTTCAATCTGTACCCCACTTTTAGCACTGTCCATTCCTCTAGGTGTTCCGAATTCATCATAAGAAACATACCAGTCACGACGGCTAGTAACATGATGTGTAGCACCACTGTTTATGCACCACTCATCACAGTTAAATTTATTCACATGGTGGGGTACATCCTTCGATCAGCATCGCGGAGTCTTGAACTTATAACGATTGCTTCGATACATATATGCCAACCGCAACGCCACCATCAGCTGCGAAAGAAGCCCACGAACAGAGAGGTAGGGTACGCGGTGGAACGATGGCTGATAAACGTGCCATCTGCCCTGGCTTTTCCGAACTATTACCACCGAACTTGTGAATAATGTTTTCGGGAGGTCACGAGAGAATATTCACCCCTCCAAGAATTTCCCCAGGCGAGTACCATAGGTATCGCGGCGCACCTCGGGGGAACCCTCTTTGATTGCAGCAGCGACGGTGACGACTGAACTCTCTATGACTGCAGCAGCGACGGCGACTAGACTGAGCGTCTTTGATTGCAGCAGCGACGACGACTATTGCTCGACCACTCTCAAAAAAACCTTCCACTGCGCATGCCCGAACGTGGCCTCTCCCTCCAAAGCTCCTAATATTTCCCCGCCTGCCTGCGCTCTTTGTCACAACATAGCTCCCTCTGTCTTTTTCTCGTGGGTCGCGCGGTAATTCAACACTGCGAGTTTGGTGATAACAAACTGATGAGTGAGGAGGATCACGCGAAGGCAGATTTCGTATTTCTACAGTGGGGGTTATTCAAACGATCAACAGAAAATAAGGCGGGTCTTGAAGGTTTCAGTCTCAGTCCCTGTTTGACCATGGCTAGTGAATAGTGACAGTGTTGCTTTTACACAGTAGCTGCTGTTATTCACAAAACCCAATTATTACAATGTTCAAAGAATATCACTGAAAATCGATAAGTCGTTGATCAAATAATCATTGAACACGGCCACATTCCTCTCCTTCTTCCACCGTACCATCCAGATCTAAATCAATAGAACTTGTTTGGGGATTTATAAATGGGCGCGAGGCAGCAGAAACAATTGGCGCATCCTTAAAAGAAAGAGAAACGTTTTGCAGAGAAGCGTTTGCACAATACAGTGCTGAACAATGGAAATCCTGCGAGCAAGTGTAGGAATAGAGGTGACAATAATTCACAATGTGATGGACCAACTAACGATGTATTCATTTCTTTGGACACTCCAGTGATGACGAGTGGCGGTCAGCGCGATCGCTGCGTCTTGCAGTCGCCTCTCCTTGTCGCCTACGCGCTTCCTTATCGCCGAAGGGAAATCTCAGATGCCGCAGGGTGAGGCAGCCTCCGAGACTTTACCAAAGGTACGTCGCCATGATGGATTTTTGCGGGTGATTGGCGCTAGACTGAGCTCTCTTCGATTGCAGCAGCGACGGTGACAGACTGAGTTCTGAGCATTGTAACTTGATAGTGTGATACTGAAGGGAATGACACAGACTGACCTGTTTCTGTTTGATATTTACAATTAATGTACAAATTTATTATACAAAATTAACGCCAGCAACCTTTCGAATTTCCTTGGCCGCGAAACCCGCGACGGTCGAGGGCCCTGGCCAGATTTTTCTTAAAGAAAGCTGGAAAAAGCAACGCGGTGCCGAAGCTGTCAGACATAGAGTCCCACGTAACTACAGGATTACATGGCCTGTCGCCAAACCGATCTTCGACCTGAAGATCACGTGCAAAGGCTAGCACTGGAGATACCCTCGTCTTTCGACCTCTGCGTATCCCCGAGGCGCATGTCGGCGCAACTTTAAGTATCCGTCGGCTCGCCCCACTCCTACAAGCGGCGGGCGTCGTTCCGGCTCGCTGCCCCCAGGGCGCAGCCGACTTCACCAGAAGTCGCATTCGCGCGCGTCCTTTCTCCCAGTTATTTTCGTACCGGTATTTTCCGGCCGGCGTGCGCCATATGCCTTCCCACCCCATCCCACCTCCGGCGGGCAGGTTTCCCAAGCGGCCCGCTGCAGCGTATGCCGTATGCCGCGACGCCACAATAGCATAAAGTTTATTTTAACTTGGTAGTTAAAAGTTAGCTTGTGAAGCGTATCTGCGAAAGGAAGAGTAATTAAAAATTAGATGCACAAGCATTCTTCGCATTCACAATATTTGAGGAGTTAATTGAAGTGACTGTTTGACGCCGAAATAATTTCAAATTTGTAAAAATCGCGCAGAAGGACATTAACTAAATCCAGCATCTCATATTGCACGCTGAAACCACACATGCTCAAAGTGTGTGGTAGGCCCAGGCCGAGCATTTAAAGCATACCTTCAACAACATTAATTATTCGAGGCTGGGCTGAACGTACTTGTACGAGGCGCGGTAGAAGGACGACCACAGAGCGAAGCGTGAGTGAGAAAGATTTGGATAGGGCGAGAATCGTACGAGTCGGAGAACGGGAAAAAGGTGTCGAAATTGTAAGCGTAGCGGAGTCAGAGTTCGAGAGAAACTGGAATCGTCATTGGGACAGCAAGCGGAGACGAGTAGCAACGCGGGGCGAGCGGCAGAAAATCCCAAGGTTACCTACAGGCGAGCGATGCGGGCTGTTGAGGAGGTAAAAGAACTGGCAACTTTATGTGGCGATCAGTTGGGAAAGATAGCCGTAAATACACGACGAATTCATGTTAAAAAGTGGGCGAAAAGTCCAAGAATAGGTGGGAGAAGTATTCCGAACGATGTGATGGCAGTTTCAAGTTCATTTACTGCGTGTCATTAAATTCATTCCAAAGAGGCCATGCAGCATGCAATTTTACGTAAATGGTCATGATTTTCACATAATTTGTACAGTTGGTGTTATCTGGAAAAGTCACGATTTATTGTAGTGTGTTAAAAAGTAATTGCTTTTGTTATATGTAAAAGGATCAGATTTAAGTAACGTGTATATTACGTTTTAGTGTTTTCTTTTTCTCTTTAAGTTCAGTGTTATAGTGAGTGCAGAAGCCAGGTTAGCACCTGTGAACCAGGATTCCTTAAAACAAGTGTAAATTCATTTCAAAAGCCGTGCAGAAAAACCAGAAAGTTAAAGTAAAATAATTTGGTAGATGAATATTCAGAAGAGAATGAGCAAATTGTAAATTGTAATTGGTGAAAGTGTGTTCCAGGCATTCGGTGACGCCATTTTTGTTTGGCCTTGTTTTCAGTGACCATCTACTTAAAGTGCATTATCCTGTTATAAAATTGCGTCACTGTAATTTCATTCATTGAATAAATGTTCATTTTGGAAGGAATAGGTGGGTGTGTTAGAATATATATATCCTTTTTAAAATGAGCTTCAACTGTTTTTGCAGCCTCTGAAAATCATGGCCAAAATTACAAGAATAACACCTCTTTCAACCTTGAACCTTCTGCTGCTCCTTCATTATTCTTTGATGTACATAACCTCGTGTTTGACATCATCGCGATGGCAACCTATCTCTTTAACCTCGTCTCTTCCTGCTATTCGAAATTCATAGTTCATCTACAGGCATACATTGTAGTTTTGCCCAAGTCTCCTCTTCTGCAGGTAAACCATGCCATGTCACATAAATATAATCCAAATTATTTCGGAAGTATTTGCTGCAGTCAGGCACATGTCGACTCGTGGTGGCTGCTCCGAAAGGCTCTAGGGCGGCGCCCTCCCCAGAAAAACCAACTTCGGGAAAAGTTGCAGAAGTTATTGAATAAATTGAAACTTGCAATAAATCGACTCGTTTAATTTGTGCATACCGCAATGCAATTTTTGAGGACGAATTTAGTTTTAAGTGCCCGATTATGCGAAAGATAAATGTTTTTGGAATGGGTAGCATCGTGGACTATCGGGAGTCCGTCCGTAGCTGGTGCATGCGAGGCAATGGAAGCTTGAGGAAGAGTGGGGGTACTGGTAGTTGGGTGGGGCAGCGTGCTCCTATTAGGGTTTTGTTCAGGAGGTCTGCGGCTATTAACTTAGCTAATGCTTGACGTGCCACCCTCAGGCTGATGACGTCGGCGTATTCCTGAGGCAGTGCGTCGCGGAGATCTGTGGTTGATTTCGTAAGTTGTAAAGGTTGAAGGGAAGGTAGAGGGCAGCTGACTCAAAACGTCATACCTCTCACCGTCTCCTTCCCCTTTAGACGATAGACCAGGTGAGGGGGACACGGAGTCGAGCTTCGAGATGGCGGCTCTTACCCCAGCAATCATAGCCGACGCTCCTGCGATGGCAGCAGCAACAGAGGCAGAATGCGAGCGCGTCATCATCAGAGGGCTCTTGACGTATCGTATGCACTTCACTGACTTCGGCTACCTCGCGTGTACCTCTGCTTCCCTCTGGCTCCGCCGGGCCCATTTATAACTGCGCCTCGCTTGCATTCGGCAGCGCTTTTAGAGGTCGCTGCCGGAATGTTTGCGTCGTTGCATGCCGCTCGCCTTGGGAGTCGCCCCGGCACGGTGTGATGTTGAAATGGCGGCTCGCCACACGAAGATTACCGACCCTTTCATCGGATTTGATTATTTACAGTTTTTGTTTGCTGGAAATATTTTTAAAATCTATAATTTTCGCATATACAACTGTATAATCCGTTTTTCAACGTAAAAGTTGTGCTAGACAAAGTTAAAATCGAAACGTGCTAATCAGTTGTACCCTATAATGCCATAGTTTTATTCGTGCAAGAAATAATTTGAAGAGGTAAAATAAGGTATGTTACCACATACATACATTGCCGCCTCTCAGACGTACATGCCGCCTCTCCTAATTCGCGACCCACCAGCCGCCACTGAACATTCTGCGCATCTCCATAGAACCATCTGTTGCATCTCCATAGAACAGTTGCAAAGTTCGTCGAGTTGCAAACAAAATGATTCTGCATATGCCAGGTTTCGTAACGTGGCAGCTGAGGGTATTATCTTCAAGATGGAATATGGCACGACTTTTCGCGTCTTTCTCGGTCGTGCCGCTAGAGTCGCGTAATCTGCAGCACAATTCTATACGGTCGGATAATTTTGCGGCAGGATCAAGAAAGACGCAAAACGTCGTGTTATATTCCATCTTGAAGATTATACTCTCAGCTGCCACGTTACGAAGCAATGCTATGCAGAATCATCCTAGCAACTCGACGAACACCTAACTAATCTCTGTTTTACCCCTGATCACAAGTTGCAACGCAAAGTAACGGCTTGCTATCAGTACCAACATTGGTCGCTGCTTAGCCTTGCGGTTTACTTTACCTTCAGACCAAATTGGTCACAAAAACTCTTGCACTTCCAGGTGCTGCTGCTGATCAACTTCTCGGAAACTCAAGGATATCTTTCAAACAAATCTTTAGCCCATGCGCTCTCCCTTCCCACACCAAAACTCTAGGAATCTGGCCCTTCGCAATGGAGCGCAAAACTCACGTCAAAAGCCGGACAGACGTTTGCGCCGTTGGCAATGTTCATTGCTGTTGTTAAGTTAACGGAAAGATAACTCGGAAAACATTTGTCTATGTACATTCTGGGACTCGTATACTGTTGTTATTGAACGTTCTAGAAATGAGTAGGGTAAAAAGCCATAAACTAAAAGAAATAGCTAAGCAATTCCCAGAGGATGGGATTCTATCGGATGATTCTGTGCTTAGGTGTGATGGTTGTGATTGTGAAATAGCAGTGTAAAGCCTCTTATCTCACTTGTCAGGCAGAATTTTGCAACAAAAGTATGCAACAAGCCCTTCAAAGATCGTAAAAGCTTCATTGGCAGCTGTTTTTAAAAATGCGGATGAAATTTAGGCTAGGCGCAATGAATTTGCTCTTGACCTAACATCCACTCTTATACATCCACACAAAGAACACTTTCCGCTCCCTTAAAGATCCGTTCTCGAGGTCCGCGCGAGTGAATCGGCAGTATAAAAATCGACAGTTTTATAATACCGCCAACCGCAACTGATTTTGTCAGGAAGAGAGACCAAGCTTTCCATTCAGCGATCGACCTTGGAGGACAGCGCAGACATAACAAAATGTTGGTATAATTTTTCAATTATGAAGTCATCTCAGCCTGTTCGGTATTTCATTTAAATTTGTCAGTTAGCCGTCGGGCGGCGGCGGCGGCCTGACGCGCTCGCTGGCTACCCCTCACCTGTGACGTCACGCACCCAGCCAGTCGGCCAGCAGCCCCGGCCGCCGTTCTGATTAATTACTCGGAGACGACGATTAATTTGTTTACGTAATTAGTTGCCATTAAATAGCTCTATAAGATGGCGTATTTGGTTTTGTGGTAACTAATTGCTTGGTAGATCCAGAGTAATCTTCGCTGGCTCACGGTAATTACGGAAAAATTGAAGGCAAGAAAAATTATTTTTGCGTAATTAATTTAGCAATTAAATAGTTCTAAATGAGAAAGGTGGCATATGTGGTTTGGTGGTAACCGAGTGGTAGTGCCTGCGTAAGTCACGAAGTTCGTGACCGGGAGGCAACAGTGTATCAAATGATGTCACTGCAACGCCTCTGACCGGGGTCCTAGGTTGAAAGTCTGACGACGGCAGGATTTTCGACATAGCTTTTAGCTAGGTCAAATTCAGTCGCTGTCTGGAGGAGAATTCTAGCGACCGGCTGCTCTGATCGGTAGTTTTCCGTGGTTTCTGCGATCAACACCAGGCGAATGCCGGAGCAGTACCCTACCAAACGGGCCACGGACCGCGCGCGATCTCTCCTTCCTCTTCCTTGTCCTATCCTCTCCCCCTTATACACACACACACTTACATGCACTACACTACCACATATTCCAGGAGATCGGTCGGGAACTTAGAGCTTGTCCCGGCTGGGGCGGTGCTCCGCTGGTGGGAGAGTCCTGGTTGAAACCCCACTGGCCGACGGTAGGCCCCTTCACCGGATATCGCCATCCCAGCGGGAAGATCACCGCCATCTCCCGAGAAGCTTTATGCACTACACTTGTGGCTAATTACCAAAGCAGTTGACGCGCCCGGAAACACGAAAAAAACAATCAATCAAACGTAGATTGCATTCCCGAGCGCGCGCGACGCGTGGGCTGCCAGACTCCACGCGCCCAAAGGCGTCACACGCACTTCGCCGTTGCGTTGAATTCCTCTCGCGCCGAATCTTTCGCGCTTGTTTCTTGTGTTCCTGTCAGAGTAACGCAATGTTCTGTCGGCACTATACAGTTTTCAATATGACTGAATAAAGAACAAAGAACTTAGCTCGAAGTTTGATACTCCAACAAGAAGTACTCTGTGTATATAGCTGTCAAGTAGACAAATATTTTTCGCGTTCCAATTTTTGAACTTAGTTCGCTGAAGGGTTTGTTTTGAATCCGTGAACATATTTAAAATATCAGTAAATTGCAATGTTTTTGTACAGATGGAGTTGACACACGACCGAGTGAAATACAGGGAACAAAATCAATTTAGGTGATATTCAGTTGACATTACCGCTTCAGAATTGCCCCGTTTATTGGATATTGACATAAGTGACAGAATAACTCCACCCACAGATGTTCAGAATGGCTGTTCATTTCCATTGGGTATCAGCAGTGTTTTTCATGGAGAAATTTCTGAAGCAAACTACATGACATCAGGAGATGATGTAAAGAAAGTTATTTCTTGTTATGTACATGTAAAGGATTTGGATGTTTCATTCAAGCCTGGAGATCACAATTGCCATTTACCCTGCAATTTAGATACAGAAGTGGAAAAATTCGCCACCTATTTGAAAGTGAAAGATGTATTAAATAAAATGCAATATTAATATTCAAGCCAGTGTGAAAAAGAAAACCAACTTTCAACATATTCCAACAATTGCCTCTCTAAACTATGTGTTAAAATATTGTGTTGATATCAGATCTGTACCTAAAAAGGCATTGCTTCTTATTCTATCAGAGAGTGCATCAGACCGTTTTGACAAAAGATGTCTTCAAGAACTTTGTAGCAAAGAGGGATCAACTCTGTATAATACTCGTATTCTTGAACCTGGTGTGACTATTGAATTGTTTAGCACTCTTTCCTTCATGTCAACCACCACCTTTGGGAAGCATTTGGGAACTTTTGCCTCGATTGTTGCCTCGACCATATTCGATTGCTTCCTCCCCATTGATATCTCCACAATCGGTACGCGTTGTCCTGTCAGTGGTGGAGCAACCAGTTTTCACTGGTTGTCTGGTCTATGTTCAGGATGGCTGCATGATGTTCTTGCTCCCTTGCTGGGAGCTTGTAAGGAGTCCTTTGAGAAGCAAATGGAGGAGCTCTCATTGAAGCCTAAACAGACCGTGCAGGTACCTGTGTCATTTTCGGAAAACACACAATTTTGCTTACCTGATGACCTCTCAGTGCCTTTAATTTTTAATTGGACCAGGTACTGGAATTGCTCAAATTCATTGGTTTCTTGCAACACCGAAGTGCTCAGAGAAAGATGTTACCTGATGTTTCTTTTGGAGAAATTTGGTTGTTTTATGGATGCAGGTATTCAGACAGAGATTTTTTATTTAGATCTGACCTTACATAAATTTATGGAAGAGGGGATTCTCAGTCGCTTTTTTAGTTCATTTTCCCGTGAAACTACTAACAATGGGATAAAGTATGTTCAGGCATTCCTGAAGAAGAAGCGCTCTCTCTTCTTTTGAATATGCAGAAGGAGGCACTTACAGAGCAGATATTTGTGGCTGTGATTATGGAAAACTGAGTAATGAGATAAAAATAACTATGTCATCTTGACATGTGCAAGTGAGCAAGCATCAAAATTGTTAAATAAGGAATGTTTTTCAATGGTAACAACTTCTGATAATTTATTTAATCATTGTTAAAATTTTGACATTGTTTGTGAAACATGAAAAACAATAGGAGAAAAGATCCACAATTACTTGTCTTCCAGGAGAAATTCAACAATTGCTAACTAAATACAGAAAACAAGAAAAACAAAATACCATTCCTATGAAATCACAAAGCAAAAAAGAAAAATGTGCCAGTCCTGATACAAGGAAAAAATTGTCGCACAAAATATGCGTGTGTAAAATGTGATAATTTCTTATGTTTACATAAACGTGCAAAAATGATTTGTTTAAAGTAGATAATGTAAATACCATGCTAATATTCGGATTATGACTGAGAAATAAGTGTGAGTAACTGTTTAGTATTGATTTACACAATATTCTGTTTTCTTCTTCTACAGCATTATGTAAAATGAACCAGATACAAAGGAATGGTAATGGTTCTACTTTTTTACGTGGTATGTGGACGCACTTGATATATTATCGTGAGCCGTCCGCTGCCACCTCAAAATGGCTGTATCTGAATTAAAACGTAGGTACAAACGAAAATTCTGGTGGAAAAATCCTGTACAAACCGGGTACAAACGAGTGGTAAATGGTAAACACTTTTTACGAAGTATGGTGACGCTCACTTTTCAATGGCTGTGTCTTCATTAAAACTTTGGTACAAACGAAAATTCAGGTGGAACAATCCGGTACAAATCAGGTCAAACAAATGGTAAAGCTTTCACAGTTTTATGGGGTATGTTTACGCGCTTGGTGTATGGTTAAAGTAACCGTCCGCTGCCACCTTACAAAGGCTGTATCGTAATGAAAACTTTGATATAAAAGAAAATTCTGGTGGAATAATCCGGAACAAAGCGGGTACGAGGAAATCTAATGGTAGGGTTTCACGGTTTTTATGGGTGTAATGTGTGCTTTGTGGTATAGTTGGCAATGAGCCGCCGCCGCCGACTTAAAATGGTGGTATCTTAATTAAAACTTTGGTACAAACAATAATTCTGGTGGTAACAATCCGGTACACACCAGGTACAAACGAATGGTAATTGTTGCACATTTTAACTGTGTGTGTTGAAAGCGCATTGTAGTGTGGTTAACGCGAATCCGTCCGCCTACCTTAAAATGGCTGAACATTAATAAAAACGTGAAGGTACAGACGTATTAAAATTTTGGGTTTTTGTATGACCTTCGCTCAAACAAGATCCCTAAATGGTTAAGCAGCAGGACTTTTCTCCAGTAGCGGGCTGCTGGTGACACGATCCCGTCTGTCTCCTGCTTTTTCTTTTATTCGTTCGGAATGTTTTCAGGCGGGAGTTTGTGTTCTCTCCTGACCTGAGCTACGGGTCTAAAGGGCAGACGGGAAAGTCTTTTAGGATCCTGAGGTCCACTGCAGCTCTGAGGCTAGAATGAGATTATGCCTATTCTTTGCCGAAGAAAGTCTGGCATCTCTTTGTTTCGGTACTGAGAAGCATGATTATAAGTATTGCCCAGTTCATTTAAACCACAATATTGACATTTAACAACCTGGGCATCGCCTTTTAATGCATTTTTAATGCTACTGGCTCAAACAATATTTATGAGATGCAACAAATATTCCTCAAAAGGAATTACTCAGTAGCCTATTCTATTGTTCCTCCAGAAATTTTTGACAACCGTTGTGAGTGTGTAATTCTTGTGACCATCATACCCAGTGTCATTGCCGGTTCGCCGATTTCAGGATTACTAAGGACAGAGATTTCCTGGTAAGAACAGTCCAAATCCAAGTCTGCAAGCTGAGTTCTCTCGAACAAAATGCAAAAGCCCCGATTGCATCGGTAACGTATTCAACAGCTTTGGTTGCTCATCGAAGGGTTTTTGATAAAATTTTTCGTCATTTTTCTGCGATTTTAAAGCTTTTTCATTTTAAAGTATTTTATTGATAAGTTTTGGCAATGTTTTAGGTCATCAAAACCCGTCCCTTTGTCATTAGAATTTTCATTTTAGTTTCGTCTCTCAACATCTTTAATATATCTAGAAATGATCTTTGCTGTCCCCGTGGAAGGCTGTGTTTGATTGTTTTGGGCCCCGACAAGATGGTTGAATCCTCGCCACCACAGCCTTCGCGCACGTCCCCCGAACACCCGAGATCATTTGCATGGCTCGAGCCGCGGAACCTACGACTTCATATATATATATATATATATATATATATATATATATATATATGTGGAGACCGATTCAAATCAGGCGGTTTTTTGGGGGTTTTGTAGAGGCGCAAGATAGCGTGGCGGCAGGACCAAGTCGGTTGACAACGAGCGAAAACCCAAGTCCTCGAACGCAAGTAACCGGGGAAGAACACGTTGTGAATTGTCGGGATATAGTTTATTTGTATTGTTCTTCAAGTATTTCAGAATATAATTATCTTTTTATATTTCAACGACGAGTTTATTTCTATTCCGACTCCATTTCCCCCACAATTTGGGGGCTCGTCGGATTGAACTGGATTTCGAGAAACGACTAGAACTTTTCACGGTCGCCATTTCGCAACGTGAGAACATTATGACGTGCCAGCCGACGACGATCAATTTGGAAAAAAGGGCGAGGTTTCCCAATTGAAGGCCAGTTTTCAAAGTTGCGACGACGATAGGCTGGAATAAGACGACGAGTGAAGGTCTTATAACCTCAAAAAACGACGTAATTCACCGACAAAAAGCTTGACGAAATTGATGTTGTTTCGACGATACGGGGTAGATGCAAAAGACAAATTGTATGAATATTTTGCTTTTTCCCAAACTTTGTTGCCAATTGAAGGTTTGAACCACGAGGCTGTTTTTATAAAATCCGATTGTAATCGACGTTACCGACTGTTCAACGGAAGTTACTAAAATTTTTGGAAGATGGCGACATTGGGAAAATCGAACAAATAGAAAAGAACATAACCTCTGCGCCGGTAAAAGCAATTAAAACGTTATAACTTGATTTTGAAACGACCCCCAGAGGATCGAAAAAACAGAAAAGAGGCTTAGAGAGTTTTCCGGTTTTACGTTCGAGTCGGATCTAAAGATGAAGAGATGAAAAAGTCGTTCATTCACGATACATTTTCGGAAGCGGATCTAAAGCTATATGCAGTATTCTTTGTATCAACAGTGGGACAAAAGACGAAATGATCGACGATATATGTGAAATGCTGGAAGATCTGAAACGGTTGCGTCGAAATCGAGACCGAAACAAGCAGAAGAAAATGAAGAAGACGAATATAGAAAGAATTATTAACCCCGAAAAACAAGATGAAAAAGGGGCAGCCCAACGGGAAGAAGTTGACGTTCGAGTTTGAGCAGAAGCTGCGTGCTATTAACAACGAGGAAGAAAACGATTCGGATAATAGTGATAGCGCGCTCTTCGCTTCTGTACGTACGCAGCCAAAGTTTTCATTGACCTTTCGTGATATTGAATTTTCCCCCAAGACCTTCAACGGTGTGATGGATATCAGTAAAAATGGATCACTGATTTCGAAGGGACAGCTGTTTTGATGGGCTGGGACAGTCTACAAAGTTTGTTTTTGCTAAGAAATCACTCGAAGGCCTAAAACTTTTTATCAGGGCGAAAGGGAATCAATGGGACCGTCCTGAAAAAGCTTTGAAGGAAGGTTTGATTTTAAAGACAAGCACGGCGAAATTCATCGGTTGTTGAATCGACGAAGGAAGAAAAAGAGAATCTTTAGGAATACTTTCTCGTCATGAGGAGATCGCTAGCCGAGGTGATATAGATGACGAATCATTGATACAATATATAATCGACGGAATTGAAGACGTTCAGAACGAAACTTCTGCTATATGGAGTAGACAACATAAAAGAATTAAAGGTCAAGCTGAAACATTACGAGATGGCAGTGATGAAGGCCCAAACTAAGAAGACAAACAAGAATGATCACAAGTGGAACTCAAAGAATCAGACGAGAAAGACAAGAAGAACGACGATGTAATAAATCAGAGGCACTTCTCAGGACGCGGACAAGCGATGCTACAATTGCGGTGGTACCGGACATACTTCGAGCAACTGTAAACACAAAAAAAAGGGAGAGGTGTTTCAATTGTGACGCTTTTGGTCACTTTTCGGCTGATTGCCCAAAGGAAAGAAACCGCGACAGTCAAAGCATGAGTGCCATTGTAAGGGAACGCGAATAATTGCAAATTTAAAGAAGTACAATTGGCTAATCGGAAGGTGAGGCGCTCATCGAGTGTGGAAGTCAAGTTAGCTTGCTGCGACAAGACATTTACGATTCACTGAGTGCTCCGAAACTAGTCAAAACGGATATGGCCCTGAGCGGATTTGGGAAGAACTTCGTGTGTCCTCAAGGATACTTTTCAACAACTGTCGTCGTTGATGGTGAGGGGTTTTACAACAGACGTATACGTGGTTACAGCAGATACCATGAAACTTGAAATGGTCTTTGGGAAACGAGCTTCTTGCCCAAAGCGGAAGTGCTCATAAACGAAATGGTGTCACCTAGGGAAAACCCAAATTAAGTTTTCCATCATGGCATCCAGGCCGTAAATAAAGAAGAATTGGATATAGGAGATTCGGTCAAAGCGAAATAAAAGGAAGTTCAGGTTTAATAGCAAACTATGTTCCGGAAAGACCAAATCTGTTGATGTCAAGATGAAGATCTTAGTGAAGAATGAAGAGCCAGTTCACTGCGGACCGCGACGACTTTCGCCTCGAGAAAAGAAGTGGTGGACAATCAAGTGCTAATTTGGATTCATGACAAAATAATAGAACCGAGTTCATCAGGGGTATGCCAGTGCAGTAATCGTGGTGAAAAAAAAGAACGGATCATCAAGAGTTTGCATTGATTACCGCAGGCTGAATAAGATCGTGGTGAAGGACCGCTATCCTTTACCCCCTTTTCGACGATTTGCTTGATAAATTGCAGGACGCCCGAGTTTTCAGTACGTTGGACCTCAGAAACGGATTTTTCACGTGGACGTCGAAGCACGGGAGAAAATACACGTCATTCGTGACTCATTCAGGACAGTTCCAGTTCTTAAAGTTCCGTTTGGTTTACAAATTCTCCTGCAGTATTCCCAAAGGTTTTATAAATAGTGTATTTTGACTAGTGAGGGGCGGTGTTTGCTTTGTATATATGGACGACATCATTGTTCCCTAAGATGATGAAGGCTCTACGCAAACTTACGTTGGTATTAGACGTCGCCAGGAATACGGGTTTTTCAATTGAACTTTGAGAAATGTCAATTTCTAAGAGAAAAGTTGAATACCTGGGATATTAGTCAGGAGGACAAATTCAACCTTCTCCAAGCAAGACATTGGCTGTTCAAAATTTCCCAAACCAAAGAATATAACCGGGTGCAGGTTTTTAGGTCTAACGGGTATTTTAGAAAGTTTATCCCAGATTACAGTACAATCCTGAAACCAATAAGCGATCTACTCAGAATGATACAGAATTCCGATTTGGTGCTGAGCAAAGAGGCTTTTCAAAAAATGAAGGATAGTCTATCATCTGACCCCGTTTGAAGATTTACAATCAAAGTACAAACCGAATTGCATACAGATGCAAGTAAGTATGGCTATGGAGCTGTATTATTAAGAAAATTTTCCCGGGCGACAAAACTCATCAATCTCTTATTGAGTAAAAAACAACGACGCAAAAAGAAAAATACGTAGCTATGAGCTCGAAGTTTTGGGCCCTTATAAAACTTTAGGAAATTTAGAGTCTATTTACTGAGAAAAGATTTTAAAATCGTTACTGATTTGAGCCTTCAGAGACTATAGAAAAGGACTTATCACCCAGAGTCGCTAGATGGGCCTTTGCTCTGGAGGAATACTCATAAAGATAGAACATCGACCAGGACACAGGATGAGCATGTAGATGCTTTGGTCGCTATGACTATAAATTTCAACTTTGCTGATAAAACTTGACTGCCGGATCAAAAAGGGCACAAGCCGAAGACGAAGGGTTGCTCGCTATAATGAGCATCCTGAGGAGGGCAAGTACGACAACTTTGTGATGAGAAGTGGACTCTTATTCAAAATTTTAAGACGGAAAAGGTTACTGGTTGTTTCCCGCGCCATGCAACGGGAAAAAATCAAAACTGCACCCAAAGGGTCATTACGGAAGAGAGGACTGAAGAGGAAGTGAAACAGGGAAATTTCCCCATTCCGGACTAGTTGGAAAACGCGTCGAGTCATATCCAGCTGTGTAACATGTTTGATAGTGAATCGCAAATCTGGAAAAAGAAAAAGGACTTTTACACCGCTGTTCAGGAGAGTCAACCGTTGTATACCTATCATATGGATCACATCAGCCCAAAGTCTACCAACAAGGGCTACAACCATATTCTAGTGATCGTCGATTCATTCCCGAAATTTGTTTGGCTCCCCCCGGTAAAGACAACGAAAACGAGGACACAATTTCAAAGATGGAACTTAAAAGACTACGTTCGTAATCCTCTTCAAGTGATCACTGATAGAGGCGTCTTTTAGTTCACAAGAGTTCCAGGACTACTGCACGACGGAAAAATTAAACACATAATGGTAACGACAGGCTTGCCCGAGCCAATGGGCAAGTTGAGCGTCTCAATTCAACGATTGCTTCATCATCGGCTTTCCATTGAGGCCCGGAGAAAAGGTACAAAGTGGTACCAGCTGTTCAACGGGCCATGAATTCTACCTATAACCGGAGCATTGGAAGGACGCCATTCGAAAATGACTGGCGCAGGATGCAATCCGACTGATATTCGTATCAAGAGTTATTGGAAGAAGAGCTAATTAACAATGTCGAAGAAGAACGCAACCTTATACGAGGGAAAAAGCTAAAGCACAGATTTTCAAGGTCAGGACGAAAATCGCGCTGATTTAAAAAAGCGTCGTAAAAGGGAAACTACAGTATACAAAGTCGGCGGTTTAAATGGCTATCAAGCGGATGCAATTCGGGCCGGGGTTTAAAAATCAAAGCCAGAATCTGGGGCCCTCCATTACAATGGTCAACCAAAATACATACGATGTCAGCAAGGTCGGAGATAACGAGGGCCACGAACCACCACTACGTGTCCGAGTATGCTAAGGCCAGACGGATACTCATCATCCGAGCCGGATGATAGTCGGACGGCCGAATGTGGAGACCGATTCAAATCAGGCCGATTTTTGGGGTTCCCGGTAGAGGCGCAAGATAGCGTGCAGCAGGACCAAGTCGGTTGACAACGAGCGTAAACAAGTCACTCGAACGCAAGTAACACCGAAGAAACGTTGTGAATTGTCGGGATATAGTTTATTTTGTATTGTTCTTCAAGTATTTCAAGAATATAATTATCTTTTTATATTTCAACGACAGGTTTATTTCTATTCCGACTACCATTTCTCCCACATATATATATATATATATATATATATATATATATATATACATACATACATACATACACATATATAAGATGCAGAAAAATATTGGTGTTGAGAAAAAAGTAGCATAAATACATACAATATTCTTTTATTTTGTTGTTTTCCTCCAGCGAAAAATCATTGCAATATTTATTTTGCGTTTTCCTGACAGATTAAGGTGAAGCTGCTAAAAACATTCTCAAAATGAACACTTATAAAGATGCCAACAGTTCTTACTCCATTCTAATTATTATTTTAAGAGAAAAGGTAGACACATAATAACATAGGAAGGTAATGATAATAATAATAATAATAATAATAATAATAATAATATACGAGTTTTGATTCCGATTAAACAATGAGCACCGCTGTTGTTGAAAATGGCCCAGCTATTCAGTCACGACAAATTGTCTTGATGCGATGTGTCACAGAATTAATATGCAAACTTCTAAGCTCGTAGAGGGTCGATGATAGTAATGTTTACCCCTGAATATTGTGAGCTTTCCCCGTCAACGTGGGATGGCTGCTTGCCCGGCTGCCAGTGGTAGTGAGAACTCACGTGCGTAGCCACTTATAGTATCTGGCAGAGGATTCGGGAGACATGCATGACTGGATTCTGGTTTTCTATCATTAAGTGATCTGATTTTACAAATTATTGCTTTAATTTAACTAGTATCCACCGAAAACAAACACTTATGCCCCATACATCATTATCAGTACTAAATTACAATTGACGCCTACTGCGCTCTGACTACCTACTCCTCTCTCTCGACCGTCTTTCTCTCCACCTTTTAAATGTTCGTGGGCAGTTTGCCCCATTTGCGATCTCACCCGAAATGCTCCGTGACCGGCGCTGGTAGGTGGTGATCTCCGGTGGCAGCGAGGCTCAGTCTGCTCAGTCGACGCCGGGTCTCCTCGTGTTTCTCTGAAATGGCGGCGAGGCGAAGCAATGCCTCAGGAAGGCGCCTTCCGTCTTCTGTTGCTTCTGATGGTGCCCGCACATGGGGCGGACACGCTTGCGTGCGTGCACGCGGTGACGTCCACGCTTGTACCAGTCTTCGGCGGCTAACGTCTCAGCGTGAGACACGCTGATCGCGGCACTCGGCAGCCATGGCGACGCGACGCCAGAGCCGAACCAGAAGCTAGAAGTTCCGACTCACTCCAGAAATAGCAGAAGCTCGCTCACCGAAGAATTTTCAAATAAAAGCTCGCTCACCAAGAATTTTCAAATAAGAAGCTCGCTCACCGAAGAATTTTCAAATAAAGCTCGCTCACCGAAGAATTTTCAAATAGAAGCTCGCTCACCAAGAGATTTTCAAATAAGAACCTCGCTCACCGAAGAATTTTCAAAGAAGAAGACTGGGGAAGCTCCTATCTCCCTATTTATGGCACGCGCCATTCCCCCTCCCGTCATGATGATGCGGTGGCCCTCCACCATTCTCGCATCGGTTGTGCCGTCACGTGACCTGTCTCATCTTGGCGTGCAGACCGTCACCTAGCGCCCCTTTTGCCTATTAACCGCCCTGTGGCGTGAGCCTTCGCGCCCTTTCACTGAGACGCGACGCGCCTTCCATGACGTCAGGGGTTTTCTTGGCGTGGGTTTGACAAGCCGTTAGGGCATTTCCGTCCCTTTGTTCGACTTTCTGTGGCCCAAATACCTCGTGGTGTTCTGTGCCGCTACAATATTATGAAATCTCATAAACCGAAGTTATAGATGTGACATTTACCCGCGATTGGTGAGCATTTATTCATTGTCCTGATTTTAGGCAGGTAAATCACTTTATCGAACGTAGTGTACGATAAGCTGACCAATCAGGGGCAAAAATCATTCGTGTATCTTAGTCACGTGAGATTTGCCACTACATGTTTATTGACAGAAAGCTGTCTTCTTTGTACTCTCTAGAAGTTTCTAACATGTATGGGTCCTGGGTCCTCTTCGCAGCTGGCCGCTGGCTGCCATCAACCGCTAGGCCCGGGAATTCAATACACCGCCACGGCGCTCCGGGCAGGTGGCCGGCGCCCGGCGCCTGGACGGCCGTCAATGAGGTGGCGGACACGCGCCGCCTCGCCTTGTTCATCAGGGCGCAGGTATTTCGGCGCGTCGCTATTGCCCCGCCCGTCTGCCCATTTACATTGCATTACACACGATTACACGTCGCACGTGTGGTCCTCCTATGTATAATGCTTGAGTGACGCAAACAGGATTTTCCTATGGAAGGGATTGCGGATATAATGTCCACCTATATAACATTTTCTTATAAACAATTTTTTTATTTTGGCTGAATTCGAATTTTGTTTCATATATTGATTTGTTGATTCTTTACAACTAGGGAAAGAATTTTCAGGTGCAAATTATGGTTGTAAAGGGAAAAAAGGTTCTGAAAATCTGTACAAAAGATGCAAAAAGATGCTCCTGAAACAACCGTATTAGGTTTAAACCAGTTACATGAACTCTTTTTGAATATACGAATCATTTTGCACAATATTTTCCTGTACAGAATCCATAAGAGGTGATTCATAGTACTTATCCCACACTGTAGTAGATAGTAAACTGTTAAACAATGACCAGTACTGACTGTATTTATTTTCCGGGATCACGTACTAGTAGAGCAGGAAATTCTCAGACGCGTCAAACTGCGCCCGCACGAACACTTGCCCGCGTGGAACTTGCGGGCCTTGCAGGCCTTGCGGAGCACTTGCAGGCACTTGCGGGCACTTGCGGGCACTTGCGGGCACTTGCGGGCACTTGCGGGCCTTGCGGACACTTGCGGGCACTTGCGGGTACTTGCGGGCACTTGCGGGCAGCGTGGCACAGGCAACTGCTCCTGACTCCCCACTCGCTCCACCACCAGTGTCCGTTTAGTATTGACAACAATACAAGCGCTGCCAGTTCCCTTTTTTAGTACTGAGGGCGATGGCAAAGGTAAACATTTTCCTCAGATCACAGACTAAGTGATATCTGCCATCCAATTAAATGTTCTGATTTGCCTGTCTAGGAAGCACTTTAATCAGCGGAAAAGGGATAAACTGTTGCACAACACTGTTGAAATTGAAATTTGACTTTACGCTGCAGATTGACCGTCGTTGCTGGGATATAAATTACTGGTGCTTACGTAAAATATGCTTTAACATTTATTTAATATTGTTGACTTCTGATTAAATGAGATTTGCAAAGCTGTTCAGAAGGAAAAAATACTGCTTCTGCCAAACGTTTAAAAACATGAAAACAGTACAGAAAAGGTGGCAAAATATAATAATCTCACAGAAAGTATAAATGCAACAAATTGGGTTTACTTCGCTTATTTCATTCCTCTATATACATATATTAAACTATCTTTAAAAACAGCTATAATTTTGAAAAGGTGTCTCACCTTAAAATCGTTTCCCTACATATACCTTAGTATTCACTTGAGACATTGAAGGACTTTCGTTACTAAAGAACATTAGGAGTACATTTCTGAATATGTCATTAACGTCTGGAGTTCTGAATCCATATCTCTGTATTCTAAACTTTGGATGCTTATCGATGATTTTCTACAAGTGAATCTAAATTCCTTTCGAACGTCTGAAATTCAGCAGCGTCTCAAGGTGCCTAATGTAGAAATTTGTAATGCTTAACGTTGGCGAGTTTGTGGTGCCTCCAGGGACAATTCGTGGATTAGACTGCCCTGATAAAGTAATTTATGTGCCTTTTCTGTTCGCTCCCGACAAAAATCGGATCAGCACAGAATACAGGGCCACGGACTGCGTGCGATATTTCCTTCACTGTCCTGTCCGTAGTGCCGATCATCTACCCTCGTATCCATCCTATGGGTTTAAAAAGTCTCCCACTGAGGTTGATTAAGGCATCAACTGTTGTCTCTGCAGGGTTTCTAGCCACAAAATCCTAGTGCTCGAATTCCAACGGTGGCGGATTTTTCGGCACTACTCATAGCTAGGACTAGTTCAGCCATTGTCTGCAGGAGAATTCTTATCGGTAATTTCCCGTGGTTTCTTTGATTAATACTACGCGAATGCACCGCAACAAACGCGTTCGGACCGTGTACGATATTTACTTCCTTTTTCTTGTCTCATCTTTACCTCTTACACGGACATATACACACACGTACTAGACTAGTACAACACAAGAACAGTCAGGAGCGTAGAGCTTGTTCCGGTGGGACGGTGCCTGCTGGTTCGAGAGTACCTGGATGGATAAAACCACGCATGTCGACGTGTAGGTCGGTGCCAAGTCTCAGAATTCTGCGATGGAAGATCACCGCCTCTATTCCTCGATTAAACATGTACTACACTTGCGAGTACTAACGACCCGTGTGATGCTCATTGGAAACAGATTAGACGACGCCGGAGATCCGGTGTACCGGGAGAGATGGTTCAGGGCATCAACTGAGCGTCACTGCAGTCCTTCTGACTGGGAGGTCACGAGTTCGAGTTCAACGGTGGCAGGATTTTCAGCACCTGGCTTGTCAGCTAGGTCAGATTCATTTGCTGTCGGGGGATAATATCGGCGGCCGGCAATTCTGATCCGTGGTTCCGTGGTTTCTCCGATCAACACTAGGTGAATGCCGGGCAGTACCTAACAAACGGGCCACGGACTGCGATCGATCTTTCTTTCCTCTTCCTTGTCCTATCGTCTCCCTTACACACAATTACACAAACATGCACTGCAGAACCACACATATCAGGAGACCGGTCGAGAGCTTAGGAACTTATCGGCTAGGGCGGTGCCTCGCTGGTGAGAGATACATGGTTGGAGAAAATCCGCAAGCCGACGGTAGGTCGGCGCGGATCCCAACCAGCGTGGGAAGAACACAGCCACCGCGCCGGAATCACTAACAATCAACCAATCAATCCGATTGTACAACATACCAATGAAACTCCAGAGGCACTTTGTGTCGAGATTAATTGGAATAAAAAATAGATAATGAATGATTCATTGAATACTGAAGGTTACAGTAAGTTGTATAGTAAAAATTTCCATCGTAAGAAAACTATGAAATGTCGTGTGTCTAACATTCGACGTCAGTCTCACCACGTCACCTTTACGAGTCACTAAACCTTAATGCCTCTCGCACTTTAAGACCTGCTATAGCTCTCTTACACGACAGGAGACAACACAAAGCTTCTTTCAAAGATATTTGGAACAGGATTATCAGCAGATGTTGTTCGAGGTCAATATTTTATGTTTGTGCTGATTTACGCTTGAATTTATTTGATTTCTGTGGCAAAGTATGGATTGAAAGATCTCCATGTTGGAGACAAATGTTAGATTTTTGGATGCCTGTTGATATAAGGAAAGTTTCGTAGAGGAAATTACAGGGTGACAATATGTTGAGCCTTAGCCTTATCTTCTGTCATTTCATTATTGCTGGAAAATGGGTGCACATGGGTCAATCGTAATTGTATGTTCCAACACTAATATCTAATTGAAGGGAATCAAGGAAAGAAGGATCAAGAACTCTCAAGTGACGACTGAATGACTAAGAAATGAGAGCTTTACAGAAAATATCTTCATTGCCACGAAAACGAGGAGAAATAAAGTTGTTCCAATCTTGCCCTAAAAAGAATATATGAATCACTCTTCACTCCAACTCCATTTCTAATTTTGAATGGGTGCTAATTAGCTGGGACAGAACGGACTCCTTATTTTCTTACATAGCCCTTATGCAAACATTTTACTTGCCTTATATAAATAGCTGCTCTGATAACTCGAAACTCACAAAAAAGGAAAACGTGAAGGGGTAACCTCGTGTTTTCGTATAAAATGCATTTCGCATTATAAATTTTCCGCCGACTGTGGCGAAGCTAGTGTAATGCAATTGGGTATTCCAGAAATCTTATCTTTCATCTTTTTGTAAATGACGTCCATCCGTCGAGGCTTTCGTTCAAAAACATCGATAACTCGTTTTTAAATCTATAGTTTATGGAAAAGTTAATTTGAAGCGACTTCTCGATAGCCAAAGTACTCAAGTTACTGTGTGTGATATTTGCCATGAAATTTTTCAGGAATGTCTTCACTCTCTTTAATGTACTCATACTCCTTTCACACAATATCGTAGATACAGGGAAGTTAGAATGGTTGTATCAACTAAACCGTCTCTTCATAAATTGTAACCAGACCGTTGTACAAAATACTTCAGCAAAGAAATCTGCAGATATGTATTGTGTATTATCTATATGTACATTAGTCAGTTCATTTCGAAGCTGCTGACAGTCAAAGAATGGATATTGTTTTATTAGGAAAGTTAGCTTTTCTGAAGAAAGGACGCTTTGCAAATGGAAAACTACTTTTCGTCAAGTAATTCAACAAAATAAAAGTTTTCAAAATCTTGAAACCGATCAGCCGCTAGTTTGTCAATAATTTCAAAACACCATTTTGTGTCTTTCAAATAATTCTGATCTTAATTGTTCATTTCATGGCTATAGATGCTTTGATGCAGTTTTTAATAATCTTCTTAGCTTCTGAGACGTCTTAAATTATACTTAGCAAGTTTAATTTCATCGTTACAAAGGTTGAGATTTGACGTGCATTTGGCTGAAGCACATTGTACAAATGGTCTGTAAAAACAAAAGGTCTTCTGGTAAAGACAAAATAAAAAACGAAGGTTATATTTTCAAATCTCTTTATTAGACCGTAGGCATTATAAGATTCTCCATCCCAATTTTCATCTTTGTCAACATTGGACTTGTCTTAATTCGAAAAATGTGCAATTATAGTTGCAACTGCTCTCAGTGTATATCTCAACTTATAGTGCTTGCACAGAGGCAATTTAAAATCCTATTAAAATCTAGCTCTGATTTTTGGAAGATTACTGAAGAACATACGAAAGCTTGTGAATCATAAGAAATATGTGCACTTTTTATTGCTTTGCGCTATACAATAGTAATCAATTGAGATTGTAAGCGTAACAACGAGCAGACAAAGAATGAAGGCATTGATGTTTAATTGTTCATACGCCGCCTTGAGCATCGTAGATTAAGGAAGCGCCATCATATGTTTGACCAGAGCTTCTTATCAAGGTTATCTTTCATTGTATTCCGTATCTCAGTTGCTAAACCTTGAAGTTTTGGGTATTTGCACATCAGAAGAAACCTGAATCGTTCTTCTACGTCAAATTCATACAGTAACGAAATATAATGAACTTTTGTGATTGGCAAAAAACATCTAATCTCTCATCGGTTTGGATTGGTGAGAATTCGTAGAATTTAGCTCCTTTTGTATTGTATAATTCACCACTAATGATAGAAGCTCAATTAATTCTCTCTTAATATCGCGAAGTTCCACCGGCAGAGCTGTCTCAAGGCTGAAGTTATGTCATTGCAATGCCTCTGACCTGGAGAGTCCTGGGGTTTTGAGTCCCGGCAGTGGGAGGGTTTTGACACGAGCTTGTCGGTTAGGTCAAATTCAGCAGCTGTTTGGAGAGATTCTAGGGCCGGTTGCTCTGATATGTAGTTTTCAGGGTTTCTCCGATAGCAAGCTAATGCGAGCAACACCTAACAAACGGGCCGCGGACCGTGCCCGATCTTCCTTTTCTTCCTTGTCATTTCCCCGCTGGTGGGAGACGGCTGGTCAGGTAAAACCCGCAACTCGACGTAGGTCGGCTCGGATCTTGCCATCGGGAGAATATTACCACCTCCTGAAAATGCACTCGCTTCAGGACCAATGACCTGAGCAGTTGACGCGTCGAGTACTAATCAATAAAAAAACCTACATCCTGAAATTGATTCAATATGAGTCTTATTCAAACAGCTATGCCAGTACAAACATATTTAGCATTTCCAAATAATTGCTCTTATTCATTGTCTAATCAGGTTCATCATAGCCGTAAAAGACTATTCTTGCTTCCTAGAAAATATATAACTGGAATCAGTCTTTCAGAAATCGTCGATTATAGCTTACCGTTTTATTATGTTTGAGTGTTGATAATCAAGACGCGTCTGATATACTCAATCCTGAATTTTCATGAACGATGATAATGTTTCCAGTTAATGAGTCCCATGAAATTTAATGCTTCCGTGCTAGCCTATGGAAAGTTTTTAGGAAAACAATACGAGGTCGTACCATCTTTGTCACCTTCAATCAGAAGACAAACGTAACAATTAATTTTGTTTGTAGACACTTGCTGTAAACGACTCTTATTGCTCATACTACAGGGAATGACGTTTTCATATTTGATTTCCATCATTTTGACCATTTAAATGTGCGTAGATCTATTATCTTTTGCGGAACATTTATCTTCCTGGTCAGGAACTGATAATTGGTGTTCGGATCCGGCCAGAAGATTCTAAGACATTTCCAAAACGTGCTTTTTCGTGCATTAGTTCTGCGATTTTGAGTAGAGTATTCTGGGTATTGAACCAGCAGCCAAATAGATCTAAGTAGGTGGCATTCAATGCGATAATTAAATCACGCGCAGATTTTATTTCATTTAACCGTATTACGGTGTTTTAGAATAAATTTGCAAAATGTACAAACAGTATTACCATGAAGTTATTAAACTTGAGTTTCAAGAGAATACGGAAAAACAAAAAGTAAAGTAATGCTACGTAAGTAATGCTCGTTTTTGCCTAGTCTGGTGCTGAGTACCGAACTTTTAAATGGAGTGTTTATTGAAGAAATTTGCTTTATTTGACCTTCTCTCTGCTTTTGGGATTATTTTCTAAAACAACTGCGCACATTATTAATAATAAAGAAAGTTCATCTCTACAGATGCATAATATTTCACTCTAACGTGACCTAATTAACAGCTACACTCGTCATACGTCACGGCAAAAATAAATTCTTCTTCTTTCCTAGCAAAACTTCTAATGTACTGAACTGGAGTTCGTACTCATTGGTGAAATTTCTTCTGGAACAACTTACTTGTCCGTAAAGCAGCAACATCAACGAGACGTGTGTGTCTGTAGTGTGCAACGGGAAGTTTGCAGTCGTAAAAGCTGGTTGTGTCAGAAGAAAGTCAATGCCCTTTCCGCGCAGGGGGGAGGGGGTGATAAGCGCACTGTGCGGAATAGGAAAAACGGACGTACTAGCTTGAGTTTTGAATTGGTGGAGACAAGGAGATGCGAGAAAAGGGAACCAATAATAATGATCCATTGTGGGATGGATGCCAGGCAGGTAAAAGGGACGTTCTGAAGAAAAAGAATAGATGTAATATGAGATAGAAAGGAATAAAAGGGAATGGAAATAATGTTGAATATCATTTGCAAAATTTGAAGAGGTAAAATACGAAGAGATCTAGGAAGACAAAGGAGGTTGGCGACCACATCAAAAGTTGTATCGAAGACTTATTGGTTAGATTTCGTGCTTTAACTTGCGACACTAACTATTAGTTATTTTACGAACTATGACATGAATTTTATTCTTTACTATGAAAATGATCGCATTCACTACATTTAAGGTGATCTGATTCTTTTTCAGTTGTTAATATTATAGGTCTACAAGCAACATTTACGGTTTTGTTTATGAAAGTGTAAATGGTAAATGAACTCAACCAACTTATTCGTTACTCGTAGATTGAGAGCTTTAACGCACCCCTCTTAGTCGTTTTACGAACTACGACATGAACATTTTACTATGCTTTGATCGGAAATGATCGGATTCAGTAAATTTCAAATATCCAGATGCAATGTCAAGTGCATTTGAGACAATTATTTTGAATAATTGATCCTAATCCACTACGCCAACGACGAGTAAGGCCGGATACTGGATGATAGAAATAGATCAATGTTTTGAAGAAAATAATCAACGAAGAGAGCTGTATAGTGTATAGTGTCGGAGAACAATCATGAGAGAACTCTAGACGGACAAAGCAAAGAAGATAGAGCAAGTGGTACCGGGAGATGAGACAGCAAGTGGTGGTGGCCCAACGCATTCAGTGAGGAAGAGGCGAATTCAGAGGCGGAGTAGTAAAGAGACGTCCCAAGGGCGTAGGTGGGTGCAGGGCGGGGCGTGAAAAAGAGCCACGTGCCGGCCGAGAACAGCTCACCTCCAAAGGCGGCCGCGCGCGAGAGAGTCGCCGAGATCAAACAAAAGTAATGGGCGCCATAAAGAGACCCGCGTTGGTGACGATGCTTTTGGCGGAGCACAGGTGGCAGGTGTTGCGGGGCGCGAGGCGGGGCGCGAGGCGGGGCGCGAGGCGGGGCGCGAGGCGGGCGCGAGGCGGGGCGCGAGGCGGGGCGCGAGGCGGGCGCGAGGCGGGGCGCGAGGCGGGGCGCGAGGCGGGGCGCAGGCGGGGCGCGAGGCGGGGCGGTGGGTGTCTGCTGAGGTGAGGTGTGTGGCAGAGGTGTGGGATGAGGGAAGGCAGGTGAATGGCGATTTGCAGCGCTGAGGCTTCGCCCGGGCGAAGTGCTGCTGAGTGACCGCGTCTCCTCTCGCGTCCACCACCACCAGCAAGTGAATCTCTAGCATTGAAGACTCACTTGGCAATATCTGTTCTTCAGGTCACGTTCTGAGAGCAGTCACAGATATTTCATGGATTGCCTATCATGACACTCTTTCGTGAGGGTTGCCAAACAACTATGGGCAAATGCCAAAGACTAAAAATGCATATAACTCGTTGCATATAATACGATTACAAACAATTTTTTCATTACATGTTGATTGACAAAAGTGATCGTTTTCGACCTCTCTACATACAGTATGTCTGTAATAATTATTATTCATAGGCATCCTGCGTACGAGTATATAATGGAAGCTCTTCCTAAAATATCTTGGTTTCCAGTAGCGTGCTGTCAACAGATTTGCCACTCAAGCTACAATGCCATTCTGAAGCTACAAATACTCCTGATCATAGCAGATCTGCCAGTGCTTCACAAAATAAGTGTTATAAACGTATATTTACCATTCCCTTCTTCACGAAATTATTCATGATATTATTCGGCCATAATTTATGACTCGAGAAAAATAGATGTTCACAACGTATTCAATATTTATTGTGAAAGAAACGATTTGATTGGTTTTGCTTATTCTCTCAATTTCTAATTTCTTATTTTTACGGAGGAACAGAAAAATTATCCATCCATATTGTATTTGTGAATGTTACTCAAGTCCTGCAATGCAATAGTTAAAGGGGATATTGTTCTACATACGATTAATCTTGCTAGTAAATACTGAGAGAATACTGGGCATGATTAATGTATGGCTGTACTGACACGAAATGTCTTTACTGCGCCACAACACGATCCCAATGTAAATAATTTAAGTAATGTAAATAAGAAATCCGGACACGATAACCAAAAATTTAAATTCTAATAGTTATCATTAGTAGAAAAATATTGATTGAAACTCAACATATTAGGTATATAGTTACGCATCTACATAACATGGAAGGTAAAATTGTAAGTAAATGATAGCTGTGAGTAATTTGTAAGTGAATATGCTGAGATGGCACCTTGTTTTGCTTCTGGATATAAATGTAACTTCATTTTCTGTGCACGTCTTCTAGAATTCAGTGGGAAATACTATTATTCAAATTATCGTTTCCATATTGTCGGCAGAAGTATTATTCGAAGGACAACATGAATAAGAGCCAAAATTTATTGCTTTTATCTTGGAAATAGATTTTATTACATGGAGCTTTTCTTTTTCAAATTTAAGTAGTTGACTTAGTGTAGGGATCACAGAATTTTGAAAATGTTTTTAACTGTTTTTGACGTAAAATAAATAAAAAATAAATATTCATGATGTTCATTTACTATTTTAATTTCATTTTCATTCATTTTAATGTTAAACCAAAGAGATACTGAGACAAAAATAAAATAAAACTAATACTCTGAATCTATTAATAAATAACCATTGTCGTTGCTCTTCCATCTGCAGAGCAACTTCAGTCTCAGCCAACCGCGCCTCCACTGTTAGGAAAACTGTGTTCTCGACCTCCAGCGACCTCGCGCCGTGGATATTGCAATACCTCCGCAGTTTGTGGAATTGCTGAAGATCCCTCCGTCTGGGCGAGTCAATCTCGCAAATCAAATTTTTCTTTATAAGCGCGCGGAGCCTCGTCTCGAATGCTATCAATTCTTGTGGCCTCGGGATCAATTGCTAAGAAGCAAACGAACAAACAGATATGAAGGCGGAGACCGCTGAAGAAACTCGAAGAGAGCCGGATCGGAGGTGAACGTGACCGAAAGAGAAGAGCATGAGATGTCTTGGAATACGATTGCAGAGGAGAGCGGTTGATTTCATGAGTAGAAAATCCATTTGCCGTTCTGATGAAGCATGGCTCAATGTTTGGTGATCCACGTAACTTATTTTATGGAAATGGCAGTACGACTTACAAAACACCTAAGAGACCTGAGTTAGAAGAATCAGGAAAATAAAGTATATTTTTGTGTTTTCAGACCTCTTATCACTTGTATATTTACAATTTGTAGCGCTGATAAACCACACACAGTACGCTCCCAATGTTCTGTTGTGAATTAGATGTTTCATGAGACTTGCACCTTTTAGTTAAGGTGCTTATACAAATAAGACTCCTTCTTGTTTAGCACTATTTAGGTTTCTTGTCTCTCACTTCAATATGCCTCTTCATTTATTGCAAATAAATTATTATTATTATTATTATTTTATTATTATTATTATTATTATTATTATAGCGTGCTGGATAGTGTGGCGTCATACAGGATGTAATAAACACACAGACGAGTGGTTGTACTCACAGCTGATTTATTATAGCTTCGACCGTGGTCAAAACAATCAAAACCTGCAGTACAATAAACAAACTAAATTGCCCCTACAAGAAATGATATTTGAACGACTACCCACCACCCTTTACTAGCGTGCGCTGCATGTAGCCTCCTGCCCTGAGACCGAATTACCTGTCTCCTTCGTCACGACCTGCGGCCGGCTTCTTGCGCCGCGTGCCCAAACACCACCTGCAACGACTAACACCTCGCAGCCAGGAGCACAAAGAAGAACGTCTATTGTTCGCTCGGCCCTTAAATAGCCCTCTAGCGACGCTTCCGCCGCCTCCATTGCTACCCAAGCGACGCGCACGCCGGAAAAACCTGGTGCGTCATAGCGCTATTGTCGAGCCTGGGGCATGCCACATGCCCAACTCCGTTGTAGCGTCATGACGCTACAAACTCTATACCCCAGGAATTTTTCGCGGTTGCCAATAACCAGAAAAAAATTTTTAAGGATAATGCCCTAGGCCAGTTGGCTCACATTTTTAAACAACTGCGCCTAACCTAACTAATTACATCAACTACATTGTCTTTTCCAACCTACTAACCTGTTTCTATTCCTTATATCAGCTGAATAACTACAATAACACAAACTCACTCATCTACTACCTCAATTTCCTAACGCTATGATGTAGTAGCCAAGATTATTTCTTCTCCCTTCAAAATATTACAAAAACAAATCCACAGATACCCTTTCAAAATATCACAAAAACAAATCCACCGTATAACCTTTCAAACATTACATAAACAAATCTGCATATACATTTTCCTAAATTTACAACATGCACACTTTGACTTACGTCACATCACGAACTATATCAGTTTTCAATTCTTCTGTAGTCTCTATCCATTACACATAAATACTTACTAATTGCTTACACATTCAGATTTTAATAATATACAATTTCTTTTTATCTTCTGCGTGAATATAATTGAAAGTCATAAATTATTGATTTCCTGCAAGTCATCTTCTTCATTTCTTCTTTCACTTCCTCACACAACAACACCTATGTCACAGATGCTGTCTCGTGTTTTCGATCAGAGACACTTGCTTTGCAACAACGTTTCACATTTGTGAACTGTGTCGGCACTCTTGTCGCGCACTCACTCACACGCGTAGCCAGAGGACATACGTCTCTCTGCAAAGCCGACTCTGCCTGGAGCTGATTCTCGTATATACGTAGAATGTCGCGTTCATTCTGACTACCCTTCCGATGTTTAATCTTAATATTCAGATGCTGAATTGCCAATGACCATCGCATCAATCTGGGATTATTCCCGGAACATTGTTGCAACCAAACCAGAGGATTATGGTCAGTTTCTATCTTTGAGCAAACATTCCATCTAAATAATGTTTTAATCGTTGAGCCCCAAATAATCGGCACTCTTTCTCTGTCACGCAATATTTCATCTCTGAAGGAAAACTTCTTGCTAAGAAATAGCCAGGATTTTCATTCCTTCTCATCTAACTGCGAGTACAATCCCGCCCCCTCTGTCGACGCGTCACTGCATTAAAATTCCTGCTGAAATCAGGACGCATGAATGACCAGTTCACCGCACAGAGCTTCCACAGTTCTATAAATGCCTTTTCACACCTTGCGACCATGCTGTTGCCCTTGTCGTGTACTTATAATAAATCTGTGAGAGGCGCAGCCTTCTCCAAAATCTCGCTTCAGAACGCCTGTAATATAAATTAATCCTAGAAATTTCCTAATTTCTTTTTGTATTCAGTCTCGGATATTCCTTAATCGCGCGTACTTTTACCTCGTTCGGCCAAGACCACTGCCATTTCGTAGCCCAGAAACATTACGGTTCCGCGAGCAACTTGCATTTCGCCGGCTGAACGTGAAGTTTCGCCTCCTTATATTTGAAATACTGTGCGTAAATGACGCAGATGATCCGACCAATCGTTACTAAAGATTGCGATATCATCCATATAAGGGAATAGCAAATTCGAACAATCACTAATAATGCCGCCATTAATTTACTACACACATAAGGTGCATTCTTAATCCCAAAGGCATACGTAATGGTTTGTAACTTCGAAATTTGTGCAGAAGTGGCATATCTCTGCGCCCTTTCTGTCATCCTAACTTACCAAAACCTTTGCTCAAATCACAAGTGGATATTATTTTCGCAGCTGCTACCGTTTCAATTCTCTCGTCTAAACTAGGCAGTGGAAAATATTCAGTTTTAATAATGTTATTCAACTTGCGATAATCAATACATGGCCTGGGTTTCTTGCCGAGCCTCTACTAAAATCATGGGCGACGCGAAATCAAGAATCGAGCTTTCAATGATTCGTCCTTTAACATTTTAGCAATCTCCTCTTGTAGAATCTTACTTTGTCTCATAGACGTGCGATAAGGCGCTCTAACCTTCGCCGTATTGTCAATCAGTTCGATATCCATTTCTACTTTCTCAGTCAAACCTGGCATCAGAAAGATATCCCTGAATTCCACAATTAATGCTTTTAATTTCTCATGCATTTCCGTGTGCAACATCTGTACCTACCAGCATTGACTCAACCTCGAAATCGCCCGCTTCTAGCCTTAGCGCATATTTATCAATCGCGTCATCAGTTGCCTCCTCTTCATTCCTACTCTCCCAACAAATTTACATATTCCGTCCTTTGATGATACGGTTTCATCATATTTACGTGATAAACCTTCGGAACTCTTATTAGGGTAATCTTACAGCATAATTTACGTCAGAACCTTTTCTGTGACTTCCCGGTCCATCCACTGAGACTGACAGTTTTTTGTTCTATTAGGAGCAAAGATCAATGCTGTCTCCACACTAAAATTTCTTACAACTGCCTTCTTGTCATACGCCCTTTCTTTTCTGCTGCTCAATTAAATTTTCACCCACTAAATCGAACGAAGCCCAGTGTCTCTTAAATCCAGCAAGTATGGCTGTTAATTTTTCAACAATGGTATGTTCACGAAACAATTCGCTCGCTTCCGCTCACACACATGATTCGCAGCTTCGGTCTTTTATTATTGAGACACTGCCTAGCCAATGTTGTGGCGACTGGCATAAAACATTTCCTAACAAACCGCTTCTCGAATTCAGGCCGTGCCGCAACCTTGTCCTTCTCGGTCGTACTCGATTACCTTCGCCCTGCTGCGCCCTTTGTTTCTACGGCTCTTTCTGTTTGGACTGAAAGGTCCTGACTTCCTCCACCCTGCCTGTGATTTTCATACGCGTCTAATTTCTTCGCAAAATCTAAAGTTGATAAATTCCCTACGAATCAACAAAATGATCGCGCATTTCCCATGAAACCTTCCACTTCATCTGATCCGTAACTATCAGATTTAATAGCTCCTCAAACGTGTTTACTTAATCCGGACACCATTCTCTCGCGTAATTTAATAATTCTCGAGCAAATATACCCCGATGGAATTATTACCTTTGCTGTGTTTAACAAACAGCTGACGAAATTTTCCGCATCAAATCTATATAACTCCAATAATTTTGATTTTAAAGTTGCATAAGTCCATTCGTCCTCCTGTTCATCTAACGTAATCAATTATTCACATTATGCGGCAACAATCCAATTATATAGACAGCCCATTCGCTTTCAGGTACCTTCAGCTGTCTGCACTGACTTTCAAAGGCACTTAAATATGTCGTGATATCGTCCTGCTCACACGAAATCGACCTATAATCTGCCCTACTTTAATGCTTTCCGATGCATTCAGCTCGTGCCTCACCACGTGCTTCCGCGCTCCTCCTACGCTTGCTCTTTCAGCATCCCTTTCGATTCTCAATCGTTTCTAATTCCCTATCTTTCTCCGTTCTACCCTCTCCTTCTCTTCCGCCATATCCTGGCGATGTTGTTCGCCAAACCCTCAATAAACTCCTGCTCCATAATCCTCATGGCTGATTATCAACTCTTTTAATTTAATCACGGTTTCCGTCCCGTTTAATACAATACCCAAATCATTAGCAATTCTGATCATCCCTTCTTTTTTAAATCTAGTTAAGTACGCCATAGCTCCAACCAGTGCCGTGCCTCACAGAAAAACGTACTTACCCCGTGCGTTGTCTGCCGGCTGCCTCTCGTTCTGGTGCTCGTGCGTGCTCATACCGATCCCGTACGACTTCCTTCCTTCCTTCTACTTCTTTCTTGAAGCGTCGCTCCGCCCGCAGTATTTTAATCACTCCGAGTTGCTATCAGTTTCTATTTACTGTTACGCCGGTCTAACAGCTCTTCTAAAATACCGCACCACGTGATGCTAGGTAAAGCATACGCTTGCATTACCTCGGCCGCTACTCGGTGCCTACACACTTTAGCTTGCTCGAGCCTACTGCTGATATTCCTGGTTTAATTATCACGGCCTAAACCAATGCCTACTGCAACAACGCCCCAATTTAATCTTGGCCTGCAGCGATGCCTACTGGGTTCACTTGATCTGCTGCCGTTTTCTCACGGCCTACAGCAGTAGCACCGGTTTCTCGTTAACTGCTGCTACCATTTTAATCACGGCCTACAGCGATGCTTACCGGGTTCTTGTTATCCGCTGCCACCATTTTAATCACGCCTCACGATGCTTACCAGGTTCTTGTTATCCGCTGCCACCATTTTAATCACTCCTTCGTCTGTGGCGTCATACAGGATGTAATAAACACACAGACGAGTGGTTGTACTCACGCTGATTTATTACTGACTTCGACCGTGTCACAAACAATCAAAACACTGCAGTACAATAAACAAACTAAATTGACCCACTACAGAAATGATATTTGAACGACTACCACACCGCCCCTTTACTAACGTGCGCTGTGCGTAGCCTCCTGCCCTGAGACCGATTACCTGTCTCCTTCGTCCGACCTGCGGCCGGCTTCTTGCGCCGCGTGCCCAACACCACCTGCAACGACCTACACCTCGCAGCCAGGAACACAAGAAGAGCGTCTATTGTTCGCTCGGCCCTAAATAGCCCTCTGGACGCTTCCGCCGCCTCCATTGCCTTACCCAAGCGACGCGCACGCCGGGAAAAACCTGGTGCGTGCAGCTTGCTATTGTCGAGCCTGGGGCATGCCCGTGCCCAACTCCGTTGGTAGCGTCAGCTGACGCTACAATAGGATAGATGGATTTTACTTTCTTTACCATTGACGATTACCTCTTAAAACTTGTAAATCTAGCTCTTTTGTACCCGATATGATAATTGTACCCAATGTAAATATGTACCCGATAAAATATGATAAATTTTCTACACATCGAGGTATCCCAATAAGGTGATTGGATTTCGTACGAATCTGAAGTGTTGCGAACGGAGATCAACATTCTGATCTTTGATGAGTTGCTGTTGATGCATTGCATTTTCTTCGTAGAAAATAAGTTTAGAAAGAAATTATTTTTTTTAAATGCACTATATTAAGCAAAATGAGGAATAATTACGGGCATTTTCTCCTTTGTACGTAAGCTTTTTCCCAGAAATTAATGTGTTTTATGCGGTATGCTTCAAAATAAATGATGCAAATTTCTGGCGCACGTAAGTAAAAATAATCACTTTTGCCCATGAACACGTAGTAGTAAATCTCGTATAAAGTTACGCACTTTATACAATGTTTAACACACCCCTTGTCAATAGGCAATTCACACACCACTGATGTTTGTAGCTCACTATCTGATGGATTTAAAGCAAATTTATTACTTCCTATAAACTTTTTTTCGTGTTCATTGGCAAAAATTATATTCGGATTGTGGATGCCCTAGAAGCTTGTAACCTTGAGTCGGAGACGCTCTGTATTCTCTACATTTGAAGGGCGGGAGTAGAAGCTTATAACCCTCAAAATTATAGTTTTTGCGATATTAAATTTTTTGTATGCTTTCATCTGTTGACCAAGAGCTTGATTCTCAAATACTCCCAAAATTTTAGCGGATAGCTGTTCCCGTCTATTGTCATCTTCATAAACCCCATTTAAATCCTTCCAGCAAAATGTCCACGCCCTATATCTCGCAAGCGTTTACGCGTGGTTTACCATGTTTTATATCCAAACCCGTCTTTTCAAAAAGCTCATGCGCTTGGATATTTGCTCGACGATTCCTTAAAATTGGGATTGCAGTACAATGCAACAACTGTATTCCATACGAACGATCAATCATAAATGGAATCAGACCTGAATATCATCAGTGTTCTCCAAATATCTTCTCTATGCCCTGAAACAATACTTCTCCGTTCTCATTCCTTCTCATTACCTCTCGCATATATCAGACTCCGATTCTTCCTCGGTTTTCCGCATGGATAAGCAGAATCTTTAACAAGAGCTGCTATATTGTCTGCAATTCTCCGCTGCACTAAAGCAGATGAAGAGCGATTAAAAGGCAGATCTTGGGAGCGCCTGGCAATCTTGCGAAGTGCTCTCCGTAATTACAAGCTGACCGGGCAATTTCCCCGAGGCAAGGCGCAGCAGGGGCTCCCCACCTCGCCCCGCCCCTGCTCGCCCTTTCGACCCCGCGCCACCTTCGCCTTTTGCTTCAACGCCGCTCGCCATTCAGCCTTATTTTCCCTTGCATGTCCTCTCCACCCCATGTCTAATGCTCTTTGCATCTTCACAGGTACCTCAGGATATTTTTGTTTTTCTTGGCTTCCGCTGATCCTGCAGAGATTCTGCTCAGGAGATCTTTGAGCTCGAGTCCCACCAGTGGTGGATTTTAAACACTAGGTTGGATTCAGCGCTGTCTGGGAGATGATTCTAATGGCCGGCTGCTTGGATCGGTAGTTTTTCGTGGTTTCTCCGATCAATGCCAGGCGAATGCTGGAGCAGTACGAAACAAATGGGACGTGTACCGCGCGCGAACTTTTCTTGCAACGATCTTCCTTGCGTTATTTTATTTTCCCTTATACACAACACACACACACACACTACGTCACTACACTACTGCTGAGTAAAGTAATTCACAAATGCAATTGAAGGTATTAAAATATCTCATATTTGTGTTATGGAGTTAGAAAATAAGTAACTTCAGGGCTTAGGCTTCAATATTCGGTTTTACCATCATAAAATGCGCCATTACCGTCTTATGCACTATCGATGTATCCGGAAATACCGGTTTTGTGCTCTGATCTTTGATTGTGTTTGTACCGGAGAGATGACTCAGGACGCTAAACCTATGACCGCGTGGTCCTGGGTTCCAGTCCCGGCGGTGGCAGGATTTTCGACACTAGCTTATCAGCTAGTTCGAATTCGGTTGCTGTCTGGAGAGAATTCTAGTGGCTGGTTGCTCAGATCGGTAGTTTTACGTAGTTTCGCCGATATACTGGACGAATGGCAGAGCAGTACAATGAACGGGCCAAGGACCCGCGCGATCTCTCTTTCCTCTTCTTTGTCCTATTCTCACCTTATTTACTCACTTACTAGCACGCACTGCACTACCATGCATGCCGGGAGACCGGTCGGGAGCTTTGAGATTGTCCCGGCTGGGGTGGTGTCCTGCTGGTGGGAGATACCTGGTTGAGAATACCCCGATAGCCGACGCCGGTAGGTCGGTGACGGATCTCGCCATTCAGTGAAATCACATCCTCCTCAAAAACATACCCAATACTTTCGGGACTAATGACCTTAGCAGTTGACGCACGGAAATCACTGACAATCAATCATTGATTGTGTTTGGTATTCATATATAGATCTCATTTATCAACAAATCAATAAAATGCTGACTATTTGGAAGAAATTTCCACCTAACCATGAAATTCTCTTTATTTTGACGCCTGGTTAGATGAGATTGGAGATTGGCTAACCCCAAGTGGGATCCATACTCTCAACCTGAAAGAATGTCGCGATCTCTTTTTATTTTTTTTCGTTGTTTTCCCCAGCCCTTTTTATAAATGCCCAAAACAATTTTTTCTTGACATGCCACATGCTTTTGTTGCTTTGTGCGATAAAATATAACAATTTGTCTTTCACACAACGGAAAAATTTTTTCAATGAGACTTGTGCCGTGCCATCTCACAATAGTACACATTCTAAACGCGACGAAATATGTATTGCTTTTTTAAATACCCAACTACGTGTTTTTTTTCACTATTATTTTTGCTATTCCGAGTAACTAAACGTTTTTTCCCCTTTTTTTATGTTTCATGAACTTAAAGCATAAATTTCCCAAATTCTTGCAACTTCATTTATTTTCCATCCATTGAACTCTTCCCCATCCTTACTCGGAACTGGCCTTTTCATCGTCGACCCTTCATTTTCATTTCATCGGGCGTATTTGAAGATCTCTTTGAAACCCGGGGGAAATATATTTTTTTTTAAAACCCACCACATTTCTGTATATATTTTCTAAAAATATCTTTTTTAACTAAAATATTTTTTTTTATTACTCTATGTTTGTTTGGGAACTCAAATATACTGTGAAATAATTTTTCCGACATAACATTTTTCTTTTGGAAGGCATAACATTTGTAAAAAAAATGTATTAAAAAAAAATAAACACTTTTTCATAAAAAACGTGGATTTTTTTGATTAAGTAAATCTTTTTTGAAATTTTCAACTTTTTCTTAAAATTTTCAATAAATATTTTAGTCTTTTTTAATTGGGGCATGTTCATATACTCTTAAAAATAAAGCATTCATACAAAATTCATGAAAAAGTAAAATATTATATGCATGAAATCCAATAAAAAAACTTTTTGTAAATGTTTTCTTTCAAAATCAAATCCACACTTTTTACTTCATTTTAAAGTTTAACTTTCCCATACTAACGGGAATCAACGACCATCTCCCCTGATTTTTTTAAAAGCTTTATTTTTTTTGAGTTAGGCGCGGCCCCTTTGGGGATTTTGACCAAATTTTGGCCCCCTATTTGACGGAAAAAAAAAAAGTAGAACCGCCCAAACGGTCATGTTTTCGGACACGGTATGAAGAATGGGCAGACATTTCGGTCAATTCGCTCTCTGTGATGTACTTTTCATATTTTGGGTCTTCGGTTATTATAACTTTCCTAACCCTTATGGTAGTTTCGTCTTTGAATGTTATAGATCTTCTTAAACATCAGGTTAGGCCTGTGGTCTGTTCCGTCCTCTTCAACGTTGACATCTCAAATCCACCGAGTTCTTGGTCTTCCCTCTTCTTCCCCCAGTGGGACATGTTTATTATTTGTTTGGGGGTCGACCGTCCATTCTTATAATATGGGCTCCCAATTTTTGTTTTGTTTTCGATTTTCCCAAAGGGGTTAAAAATATTTGTTCATATCTTATGATCTAATAAAAATAATTGCAACATTTCCCCGGTAACTTTTTTCCTATTTTTGGTTTTTTTCCTTTTTGATGATCTTTTAACGCCCAATTTTCCCCGCATTTGGGTTAATGCTGGGACGGATTTTTTTAAAAATTTTTAACTGTTTTCTCTTTGGGTTTTTTTTTAATTTTTTTTCTTTTGTTCACATTTTTGGAATCTATGTTTAAATAAAGATCCTTTCTATTAGATAAAAATGCTCTAAGTAATAAAGGTGCAAACTTTTCTAAACTTTTTTTTTTAAAACTTTTTGCACTTGGCATTTCGGGAACAGAAGATGGTTTTAGATTTGGTAACAGATATTTTAAGTGATATTGCCCCATTACCTTTTGTAATTTTAATTTTTTTCCAGATTCTGCAACGAGTAGTTAATTACCAAATAGCATAGTCTAAAAAGGGGCACAACCTTTTATTTTTTATTTTATTCAAAAAAACTTTTTAAAAACTCGTATGACGTATCAGGGGGAAAAAAGTGTTGTCATTTTAAAAATTCTGAAACCCCTACACTAAGTCTATACTACTTAAATTTTAAATTTAAAAAAGCCATCGTTATTGGGACATATAATTCCGTAAAAAAATTTAAAGTCAGTGAAGATAAAAAGATTCTAAAATCATACAACCCCGACGTCATCAGGCTGAACATAATAAGAACTTTCCATTAAAAGGGGTTGAATAACGAGGGACGTGGCGTATAGTAAAAGGCTGGTTGAAAAACGATAATATATATTCAATAAATGAAAAAAAATACATGCAACATGTATCCTTTTTTCCGACGTAGCTAATTTTTTTCTGTCTTGTAAGCAGATCCTTTCCCAATGCTATTAGGACAGTTGGGTAAGTCTGTCTTGCTCTGGGTCTGCGTGTTTTTTTTAATTTTTTTTGTTTCTCCGAGAACTTTAAAACTTTCACGGTTTTTTATTTCCCCTTAAATCCTTCTATAGTTCATTGGTTTTGACAATTTGGGGAAGATTTTTTCTGATTTCTGTCATGTTTTCCCTATAAATATTACAATTAGTTATGATCTTAAAACACTAAATAAAAAACAAACTTTTTATCAAGCAAAAACTATTTCTGGAAAACAGGTTGATTAGCAAGTTCTTCACCTTTAGCATCTAAAAAAATAAACACAAAACTATTCCTTTCTCTTAATTGTTGTAGTATTCATCAAATATTTCAAATAAGACTTTATATTTTTCTTGCAAGATCATAAATCTCTTTTGGCGTTTTGTTGGTGTTTCTTAAACATTTTTTTCCCCAAATTCTTCAAATTATTACGTTTTTTTTAACTATCCAAAAAACCCCGGTTTTCAAAAAACAAAAAACAATGCCAAAAGCTTTGGGGTTGGGTATCATACAGGATGTCTGTAACTGTAAAATATCTAATTCATCCGTCAATTTAAAACAAGCTGAAGGTTCTCATTGTGCTTAAAATTGTCGAGATCTTGTAAAGATTTGATCTCAGTTCTCTTTGGGTTTTAAAATTTTTTTGAAAATATCTATAGTTTTTTTGTAGGATCATTTGAACTGACGAATTATAATTTCAACGTGCGTAGAAACACGAGCGTCTTTTTTGTATCTCCTCAAAAGGTAATAAATAAAAAATTAAATAAACAAATAAATAAATAAATAAATAAATAAATAAATAAATAAATAAATAAATAAATAAATAAACAAATAAATAAACAAACAAATAAACAAATAAATAAACAAATAAATAAATAAACAAATAAATAAATAAAAAAACCCTATATTTATTCCAGGGGGGGTAAAATTTGCCATTCTTACAGCCAATCGATGTATATTTAAACAGTGCCGGTGATTGGACAGCGGGCCATTGACAAGAGTGTACTGTACTTGTCATTTATTTGTATTTTATTTAATTTTTTTAAAAAAGTTTTGAATGGTTTTAATGAGATGCTGGGTGGCTTTTGGGTACATTATAGTAAAAGGTCAAATGTTTCTAACCCACGAGAGGAAATTTTGGGAGTGATTCTTTTCTTTTTGGTTTTGCTGAAATTTAAACACAGTCTGAGCAAGATCTTCCCTTTTCGGGCCCCTATTGTTCCTCCTTTTTAACCACATTTTTTAGCCGGCGTTAATTATTTTGCTATGTTAATGGCTGTGTTTAAACTAATTCCTTAAATTATTGAGATTGGAAGATTTCCCTTTTATGGTTTGGGAAAAATTTTTTAAATTCTCTTATAAATTTATGGGAAATTCTTCCTAGATAGGTAATTTTTTTAAATTTTTAACAATATCAATTTATTATTTCACCAAAATTATTCAAGGGGAAAATGCATCCATTTCTCGATAAATTTTGTTTTTTTAAAGAGTTGTTTTATTTTTTAATTTCCCATTCATTTTAAAAAGTCAAAGAAACCCCAAAAATTTGTGATGACCTTAATACTGTTTTCAATCAAAGGGATAACATAATGGAAGTCTATTAAAGGGTGATTTGGGGTCCAAAAGAGCATTGCCGCTATCTCTGGCGTTTTAACGGGTACTGGTTAAACCCACGGTTTCGCCCAAAAACCAAAACTTTCAATTTTTCGACACTAGCTACAAACAAATAAATTACTCCTTTAGGAGAATTTGGCAGTGACATACCTCCCCTTTTTTTCTCCGATAAATATAGGCGAATCTGGGTGTCCCAACAAAGGGCTAGGGCACCTGTTCCTTTCCCTTTTTTTTCCCCTATCTTTTTCCCTTACAACCCAAAAAAATTTGATTTTTCTTCCCCTAGTCGTGACATTTGGGGAATTGAGCTTGTCGGGGTTTGGGCGGTCCCCGGGGGGAAAAATACGTCGATGAAATCCCAAAGCCTATGTGTAGGTCGGATCTTCCTAGCGGAAAAAGGGTCCTCCCTTTAGAAAAAAATTCACTCCCTTTGGGATGGGCCGTACTGCTCATAAAAATAAATAAATCAATTAAGGGGGGGGTTCCTTTCAGTATTTTTTGCTAAAAAAATTCTCTTCAACTCGTAATCCCCCGGGGTCTGCCTAAATCACGAAAAAAACTTTTTTTTGTGTGACGATGTAGAATTTTTGTAATCAGGTTGAGCTAATCTAGCTGTATTTTTAACAATGATGGCGATTGGGGTACAAAAATTTTTCAAAATGTTTTCCAGACCTCAAAATAAAAATTTTTTAACACAAACACTGAAAATATTGTAATTAACCCACAAATGTCTTTAACTTTACTTTCAATATAAAAATAACCCCTCAATTATTTTTATTTATTCGGGGCCCCATCCTTTCTCCCCGTCCCTTTTGTTTCCAGTCCCGGAATGACTTTTTTATGTGTGTTAACCTTTTTTAAAAAAAAAAACAAAAAAAAACCCCCATCTTTTTTAATTTCAAAAATTCAAACTTTGAGATTGGGTAATCGCAAAAAAAAGCGGAATATTTTTTTGCATTTTGTTAAAAAGATTTTGAAAAAAAAAATTGGAAGGAAATTTTTTGTTCTTTTTTCTTTCCTTCTTCTTCTTGCGGTTTTTTGCGATTGGTCTTCGGCCCCTTTTTCCCCATCTTTTTTTTCTTCCGGGAATCGGGGAAACTGCACTTCTGATTATTTTTTGATCTGGTTTCCCCCCTAGTCTTGATCTTCCTCTTTTTTCTCCTTTCCTTGGTTGATTTTAATAATTTTTTTAAGTTTTTTTCTTATCCGTTCGCTGTACATTAGAAAGTGAGTTGTTTCTTTTAATTTCCTCTATAATATCATTTGGAATTTTATCTCCTTGCCCTTCATTCTAATTTTTTCCCTTCTAGATTTGTTTGGCTCTTCTGGAACCCCATTTCCAGGGCTTTAAATTTTTTTCTTTTTTTAAAATTAATTTTCCTCATGCATTAAAACATTTTCAATTACATTTATATAATCTAATTTTCTTTTCGTATTTATATTTGGATCGATCATTATTTGGGGCCCCTAATTTTTTCTTTAATGGTGGTTTACATTCCTTTAAAAAAACCTTTTCCCCCATTTTTGTTTAAAGTACTTATGTCCTCCGCTATTCTTTTATTTCTGGTTTCCATATTCAATTGGTCTTTGTATTGCTTGGTGTAAAAGGTTTATTAAAATTGAGACTTGGTCCTCTTTTCCCATAATCTTCTTTTATTTTCCCTAGTCATATATTCAGTATCTTAATGTTCTCCCCATCAGCCCCAGATCATCGGGAATTGTAGGGTATAGGTGTTGTGTTATCTCGTTTTACCTTTTTGAATTTGGGGAATTATGTGAACTCAGTATATAGAGAACAATCAATTTTTTTAAAAAAAATTTGAGGGTTAGTATAAAGTAGGCCGACGATAAAAACTTTTAAAATATTTTTAAAATTTTTTTTTTTCTAAATGTTTCACTCAGGGATATCTTTCCCGCAGTTTATTAACGGTTGTCAAGATCAAATGGACTGTCAAACTAAAATTAGATCATGGATGCGGGCCATTTTGGGATTGGGTCAGTGGATCTCAATCCCGTCGAAAAACGTCTTCAAAATCTCCCTGAATCTGTCACACACACGCCAGCGGTGAAATTTTGGTTGATGTACTTCCCGTTTTTTACCAGAACCTAATCTAATATATTTGACATGGTTCCAATCTTAGGGGAAAATTTTTAGTAATTTATTAAATTTTGGATCCTCTAATTTTGATCTCTTTTTATTTGGGTGTTTTTTGAAACCGACCCCTGCTTTCTAAAGTTAAAATTTTTTTCTAGGTTTTTCTACCGAATGGTTACCCTTCTCGCCCCTTACGTTTGTTGGGATGCATACTCGACCAGATTCTAATCATCAACCTTTTTCTCCTCCGATCTATTAGAACGCGGGGCCCCCGCGACAACACTACGAGAGACAGGGAAAAACACCACGCCCAAAAGGGGGGCTCGAACTCCAACTCTTCGGATCAAAAGCTCTTATCCCCCCGTTTAGGGGGTGTATTTAATTTTTCAAAATAAATTTGGTTTATTCTGAGAATTGTTGGCATTCCAAATACATTGAAAATCCCCCTGCTCCAAATTTTGGGGGGTTTTTCTAACCCCTTTTAATTTATGTTAACGGGCCAAAAAAAAAGGTTACGATACTATTTTTATTATTTTGTTTAAAGAAAAATTTAAAAATTGTCCTAAAAGGTCGATGAAATAATCCATACCTTTTTAGCCGATCACCCGATCTGCCATCCATCATTGGGGGGGAATCTGAAAAAAAATATTTTTTTCTAAATTTTCCAAAAATTTGCCAATGAAAATCGTGTTTTTTCCTTTAAAAAAAAAAAGATTTTTCTTATTGCAATGTAAAAATTTTAAATGGATATTACAATGAAAAGGGTGTCCTTTGGTCTGACCTTTTCGAACCTTTTATCCTTTTCGCGCTCTTGATCACGAAGGAATCTTCTCTTCTCCCCCCGGTGAGAATTCCCAAATCGAAATACCCCGTTCTTTCTCTTTTTCCACCGAACATTGTCGAGCCACTGATCCGCACCTTTATTCGGTTCTAATTCGATTAAACTTGCAAAAAAAATCAGTTCTTTACGATTACACAGGGGGAAAATTTTAAAAATTTCACAAATTAATTACTTGTCCAGAATTTTGTGTTCCTATACGACTTTCCAAAATTCTAATTTCCGCGTGTTGTAAAAATAATTTAAGTCCCAAAATGTTCGTAACGTTCCAAATTCTATCAGTTCAAAAATTTGTTGCAAAAAAAACGGGATTTTTACCATAAATTATTCAGTCCCCTTCCCAATCTCCGGGAAAAAATTTTAAAATTCCAATTAAAAAATTATCTTCCCGGGGCGACCCGCACAGCGTCAAGACAAATGACAGAAAGTGACTTTTTTTTTTCTGCTGCCCCCAGACCTCGCTTCCCTTTTTTCTTTTGTCTAAAATCAGACTCTTCCGAGTAATGAAATTTTCGTTGCTCTCTCCCCAAAAACCCAAATCGTTTTCAAATCGACAGCCATCTCACTTTCAATGCCAGATGAATATTTATTTATCTGGACAAAAAGGCGCCGTTTCTGGGGGCCATTTACTTTTTAATTCCCCATTTCCCTCCATTTCGACAAAAAACTTTTTAAAATGACCCACAATTTTTATTCTATTAATAAAAAATTTTGGGCTTAGCTAATCAGATATGATGATGACTGAACCGTTGATGGCTCTAATGTAATAAATTTGTTAGAAATGAAAAATTTTATTTTTAAAAAGTCTTGAAGTTACCTCCCTTTTATATCCTTTTGAAAAAAAAAATAAATGTTGCAGAAGGTTTGAAAATAAAAAAATCTGTGTGACTTTTATAGAACACATTTTCAGAAACATTTTTGAACGTTTTTTTTAATTTTATCCCCTATACGGATGTAAAAATGTTTAATTTATTGGAGGAAAATATTTTTCGGTTTCATCTCTGGCAGGATGATCTTTTAAACGTATGGAAATAATTTATTCGTAACGTCTTGGCAAGTTCAGAAAAACTACCTGAACATGAATTAAATCTATTTATTTAGAAAATATTTCTCTGGAAAAAAAACAAATAAAAAACCGTCTTAGTTTTTAAAATTTCTTTAATCTTTACTCCCCGAAAAAAATTGGTCCATCTTGGGAAAAAAAAGTTGTTGAAACAATTTGTCTTTTTTTCTGAATAAAAAAAATTTCTGTGATGTACATAACGCCCAGGGAAAATGCCTAAAAACTGATTGTTTAAGCCAATTCAAAATAAATAATTCTTAATGTTTGGGAAATGTGGACATATTTTTAAACATTTCTGAACAGATATCAAATGGCATTAAAATTATGAGATTATAATTTTTAAAATTCCATATTTCAAATCAACGATACGCATTAACAAAATACTTTGGGATGTTTAATTTCAAAAAAGCAGGTAAAGTTTTTTTTATGATTCTCTTGCCAAAATAATTTTAATCGAGTCTTTTAAATCTCAAATATACCTCCTTCTTTTGGGAAAGAACGAAAAAATTCCCCGCGAAAATCAAAAAATCCCCGAAAAAAGTTGCTTCCCAAAAGTGATTTTAACTTATCTCAAAATTTGGGTATTCCGTTTCTTTGCTTTCTTCCTTTCAAAGGGCCATAAAAAAAATGAACCTCCTTTTTCTCGAAATGGGGCTCCTGATTTGACAATGCGCTGGAACGATGCAACTGGAAAAACCTGGAGCTCTCGGCAAGTGACGATGATATTAATTGGACTCAAAAGGGGCCGCCCCGGACGCACGTCACCACGGCAGCTCAAGGCCCCGTTTGTTAGACAGTTTCGCGCCACGACGACGTCGCCCCGACGGATTAAAATCCTGCCGCCCGTCCCCGGGCTAAGGTCGCCTCCAGTGTTCGATCTAATTTAGTTTGAGAGCTCAATTTGTATCTTCTAACAATTTCTAGTTTAAAGAAAATTTAACCATGTTAATAAATGCTGGGAAAAAAATCCCTAAAATTGAATAAAAAAAAAAAAAAATTTTTTTCAAAATTTTTATCGAGCCTAGTTCGTAATAAATTTCACAATGACATTTTAAAAAAAAAATTTAAAAATTTTTCTGTGTATAATTAGTTCAATCATGTCAAAATGTTAATATAAATGGAAAAAAGCAAAGGACAGATCGACAGGGCTGGTCTGATTGGGATTTATCGTGGTTTCTCCGTCACACCAAACGATTCCAGGCAGTACCCTAACAAACGGACCCGGCCGCTATCTTTTCCCTTCCCCTTCCTTGTCCCCCTCCCCCCATATTCCCCCAAAGCCCCACCCACGTGTTGGGAGGTCGGGCAGGCTGCTCTCGGTTTTCTGGGACGGTGCCCCCTTTGGAACTCTATGGGGGAAAATTCCAAAGGGATCGTGGTGGCGCCGGATCTTGCCACCAGCGGGAGGGCACCGTTATCTCATCGTTAAATCATCACCGATTCGGACCTGACCAGCAGTTGACGCGTCAAATCTAAACTATGTATGTATTTGGCGTTATTGGGTCGTGTTTGGAGCTACCGTATCCCCGCCTGGGCGTTAAATTCCCCCTGGAGGGAGAGCGACCTTGGGAAATTTATTCTCTTCACCGTTAAGATCCCCCTGTTTGAGCTTTCTTGTCACCAGCTACAAAAATGGGACGTTTGAAAGGCACAACTACTTTTTCCTCGACAGGGGCTCGAACCCCGGCGCCCGGGGCTAGTACCCTCCAAAAGGGCCCTCCAAAAGGGGTTACTAATCAATCCCTTCCATTTAAAAAATTTAAACCGCGCTGCCGCAGACGGAGTTGGGCACTGTGGGGTGGGGCAGCAACAGGGGCAAAAGGGAAAGAAGTTCGGTCGTGCCCAAGCACGCCTGTGCGCCAGGCGCCTTTGGTTGGCGCGGACGGTGGGGGGGGGCGGGCGTCTGGGTGGGCGTCCGGATGAGCAGGGAAAAAACCGGGGGCGGAAAAGGCGACATTTTTTTGGATGGACAGCGTCAAAAGTTCTTGGGGACTTCTTGTCCCCTGGTGAAGGGGAAAATTTTTCCCCAGTCCTGTCTGGTTGACAGTTTTCTGTTTTTGGTCTCGGTCATCTGAACATGATTGGGTGTACGCCAGGATAGGGTTTTAAAATTTTAATGGGGGTAAACCCGTTTTAAATGGGGACAATTAAACGGCAACGAATTTGTCAGGGGGCCGTTCAATTTTAGTGTTGGCACGTAGAGGATGTTTCTGTACTCCCCTTTTCCGTAGAAACGTGGGAGGCAAAGTGATTTGGAGGTTTTTTTAGATCTAAATCAAAAACATTTTCAGACCGTCATGAAGGATGGTAAAAAAAATTAAACCCAAAAAAGGGTTTTGGGTATTGGAAAAAACAGGTAACTTATTAACGTTGCTTATCAGACTTTTCACAGATTTTTTTATTTCCATTTCGTTTCTTATTCATCTTTTAAACCCTTTTTTCTTTTTCAACTAAATACTTTACAGAACTAAAAACCCCACCGAAAATTTTGAAATAGTTTTCTCTTAATTTCTTTTTAGTAACAGTAATTTCACGCTAAAGGTTGCTAAATTATCCCCCTCATAAAAAAGTTCAATAAGAAATTTTTTTCCAAAATTCACGGTTTTATTTTACAATTAAATTGTTTTCTATAGCATACATTCCTTAAAAAGTTTATTTGACTGCGTATCAATTCTAAAGTCGTCAATGAAAATTTAATATTTGTCAATTTATTGGCGAACATAACACTTTGAACACAATGATGTGATCAGTTTACTTGATGGACTAGGTGAGTTTGGAACTTTACGAGTGATTTCATGGAAATTGGCAATTTTTTATTTCTCGTGCATTGTCTTAAATTTCATTAAAAATAGTTTAAAAAAATTTTTAGTTATTCATAATAAAAAATTTAAAGTTTATTACAAATTTTATGTTATTCGACTATTTGTTAAGTGATCAAATAAAAATACTTTTTTGGGAATTTAAAAATCCAGGGAAAACAATAAACGTGAGTATAAAATTGAGTTTTTTCCAAAAATCGAAAAAAACCCAATCCTCTATTGAATTTAGGCATCTTATATTTTAAGTAGCTATTGTCCTATATTTTGTTTATTTTGTATTAAATATATGTTTTCAATCAATCCTTCCACCATTAAGTAACGAAAGGAATTTGGGTTTAAAAATTTAAAAATTTTAATTGAGAAAATTTACATCCTACCTTCTTATATATTTCTCTTTTTTCAAATTTTGTATTTTTATAAGGTGTTGTCTGATGTGGGCCCAAAATTATAAAAATCAAAAAAAATGATAAAAAAAGTTTAAAAACACACCAAATAAATAGATGAACTGAATTTTTAAAAAAAATTTTGTTTCAGTAAATCGTGTATATTGTATTCTATACAGGGATACTTACATTATTTCTGCGATATTTGTTGAGATATTCTTCCACAAGATTTTCTTATATCTGTTGGCTGAATGATTCATTGTATGTACTCAAAGCATCTTATTTTTTCCCTGAGGCTTTTATCCAGCCGACAGCGGTTGCCTTTACGTCCGAAGGACTATTCGACCATACACTGGACAAACACGTGCGGGCTCCTCTGATCTGGGGTCAGCAGAACGCGAGGCCCTCCGCGACAACACACACACAAAGTCAAGGGACAAACAGCACGCCCAGGCGGGACTCGAACCCGCGACCCTTCGGACCGAAGCGCTGAGTCGGTACTCGCTCTTAGCCACCTCGGCCATCCAGGTCGGCAAAGCATCTTATTTAATGATTAAATTAGCTCGTAATTTTCTAGCCGATAAAACGTTATTTACAGAAATGTTTACAGTAGTAAACAATCACTTACTGATCTTTCCACGTAGCAGTCTTGTAATTCACCGTGGTGAAGTACTGCCGTGCAAGCCAGATACACTGGGCAGAAGGCCAAGGTTCGTCTGCGGAAAGAGCCCGTGCTCGCGTGAGAGATGTAACATTTAAACTTCAGCTTTTGTCATCTCTGTACGCTGAATAAAACTGAATGAAACAATACAGTAAATTCTCATAGTGGCTTGTCACATAATTAAATTAGTTCGTAATTTCCTAGTTGATTAATCATTATTTACAGAAAATTTTACAGTATTAAATAAGCATTTAATAGTCTTTCCAGTTAGCACCTTGTAATCCACCATGGTAAAGAATAAGCCGTCGGGCCACTCCGCTCGAGGATGTGTTGTCCATGTTTTGTCTGCGGAAAAGCCGTGCGCGCATGAGACACAAAAGATTTAAAACTTTAGTTTTATCATCTATGTACACTAATAAACCAATAATAAATATTCATGGTGGCTTGTCTCATGATTAAATTAGTTCATAATTTACTAACATATAAAACATTATTTAGAAATGTTTCAAAATTAAACAATCGTGTAACGATCTTTCTTAACACCCTTGTAATCCGCCCTGGTAAAGAATAAACGTGCGAGCCAGCACACCGCTCGAGGATGTGCTGTGCGAGTAGGCCATGTTTGTCTGCAGAAAAGCCCTTGCGTCGCATGAGAGATGTAATATTTAAAACTCAATTTATCATCTCTACTCTGAATGAAACAATGTAATATATCTCATGACAGGTTATCAAATGATTAGTTAGTTCGTAATTTCTAACCGATAACACGTCATTTACAATAATGTTTATAGTATTCAATGATCATTTAATGATCTTTATCTTTCCATTTAGCACCCTATATTCCACCCAGGTAAAGAACGAGCCGTGCAGCACCACCGCATGGTGCACTGGGCAGGAGGCCGTGACCGGCCAGCGGGAGGTGGAGCGGGCGCGGCGTGTGCGGTGCGGGCGGGTGCCGGCTTGCAGGTACGCAACGTGTGCCTGGGTGGGAGTGCGGGAGGGCGCGGCGGCGGCTGCGGGCGCGCGGCTCTGCGCGGCGCTGGCGGCGCCGGGAATCCGCGCCAATCCGCCTCTGTAGCGAACGGGCGCACGGGCAGGCGCGAGCCCATCGCCGCCTGCGCCACCGCCGCTATGCGAGTCCACCGGCGGGGCGGGGCCGGGAGTAAAGTCTAAGAGGTGAAGAGACGGAGCACGAGGAAGGAGGTGGAGAAAAAATAATGTTTTAATGATCCATATTCTATGTTTAGGAAGGAAATAAAGGTTCTGGAAATAAAAGGTTCCTAGTGCTCAAGTAATTTTTCCCCAATTTTTTTACTCATTTAGCTTATTTAGTGATTTGGCTTGACTCACTTATTTTAATTATGCTCTCCCGTTACTCTACGATACTAATGCATTTTAATCGCATATATTTTCTATGTGAGTTATGTTACCTTAAGAAGAGATAAGGTCAGAGGTGGGGTTTATTATTCCATCTTCCCCGTCATAAATAACAAAGTGTAAAAAGGGAAAAAATGAAAACGATACCAATATTATAGGCGATTTTCTTAGAGGTTGGAAGTGACAGTTCGGAAAACAAGTGAACATCACATGTATTTCAGAGAAGTATCCCCCCCGCCGCGACAGCTGTTCAGCCACGCCCCTTCGTAAGTGCTAATGGCTCCTGTGAAAACACCCCTACACAGAAGTCTAGAGTTTCGCTGTGGATAGGGCCGTACGCGAGTCCGGGAAATATTTAAACTTTGTTACGTATGGGGAAAATCACGTTGTTCGTTACTGCTCTCACAAACAGTAAAGAATACTGACACGAATGTAAATAGAAAGAAAATAATTTTCATGGGACGTTCAAATACCTATTTTCCCGTTTCACAGCAATGGCCAATGCTTTTTGTTAGTGACTACTGGTTTATAATAATTATACCACGACTATCCATACATAATACTGTGCTCTCTCAACTCAAATGTGCCTTAATATTTTTTACATCAATAATGTTCTATATGGCAATGCATTCCATAGTCTAGTATGCCTACTTCACCACTTCTTTCTTGAATGAATGATAGGCACTTTCTTGAAAGTCACTAATTAAACACAAACAGTGACGAAAATTTTTTACTTGTATTCTCAACTAAAGGTCTACTAAATTCCCCCAGAGTTGTTTCCTTTACAACCATCAAATGAAGTATCTATTTTTAAATACTTAATTGTTAACTGAATATATATCAATATGTTAAAGGAATTATGGGTATGAAACTGTCCTGAAAAGGTCATAAAAAATTAAACTCAAAGAATATTTTTATCACTTTGACCAATGATGTGGAATTGTTTTCCATTACTTTCCCGGCCAAATTGAACGACCCAGTATTTATGAATAATAATAATAATAATAATAATAATAAAAAATAATAATTAATTTTACTCATTTTCACCCAAGTTAACAATTCAGCACATGAACCTGAATTAGCCAATGCATTTGTTAGGTGCAGTTCAACACGCTTAAAATGAAAACAGAACAGATATGGTATAAAGACAAAATTTATAAACAAGTAACAGTTTTACAAACAGTATCCTATCACAAACAACATACAAATTTAAAAGAATGACAATATAAAATCAACAAAATACATTTATACTAAAAAAAATACTTTTTATACTACACAAATACATTTTACTAAACAAATTATATATAAAATTTTTACAAATTGAAAGAAATTAACAAGGTTGGGAAACATTTATTTTAATAAAATGTGGTAAATATATAAAATTGAATTGTTCTCTTGTCTCAGTGGTAATTCCTGGAACAAAAAAAAATGCATTAGTATTCTGCATAGTTAACTGTTAATTAGTAGTTTATTTTTAATTGAATATTTCTTCTCATAAGGCATCATAGCTTGTTTTTTGGGGTTCAAGAAAATACCCTAAAACATCAATATTTATCCAGTCTCGAAGGTACAGTCTAAAAGAAACAGATGGTCTGGAACAAAGACAACATTTCATTAGTATTCTGTATAGTTAACTGTTAATTGGGTATTATATTTGTCCCCTCTTAAAGCACTACCTTGTCATTGGGGTTGAAGAAAATACTTACCTAGAAAATCAGAATTGATTTTGTCTCGAAGGTACAATCTTGAAGATGGCCCGGGAACTGCTTCATCCTCAGGCAACAAAATTTGGATCTATTGAAGATAAAGGGGAAATTTAATAAAGAAAAATTGCAATATTAGTAATTAAAATAAAATTAAGTATTCAACAATAGGATCTTCTTTGTTAATTTACCCATAAATACAGTACACTTCTGGTTTTCCTGTAGAAAAAATAAGATATAAAAATAGAAAAAAAAATGTATATGAATATGGACAGACATTACATTAATTACTATACAAATATTTAAGATTAATTTCAACTATCCTAGTTTTCCATATTCAACACCTCTCCTGATGGTCCTGGTAATGGATAGCGGGTTCACGTCATCTTCATTCTCTTCTTCACTTGAAGTGTCTTCTCCTATGTTGATGATCTTGAGTTCCACATTAAAATTGTCCTTTTTCACTTCTCGATACTAATCTTCTTCAAAAATTTTCTCAGTGTTTAACATAGTTTTCCCATCTGATCAGGAATATTATAAATTTAACATAATATCATTTAATGATTTGCTTAAAAACAGTGACAAACTAAAATTAATTATAATTCACTTACTTCTCAGCTGTAACTTGATAAAGGGCATTATCCCAAACCTGCTTCTCATTTGATCAAACTTGCTTCAACCCAGGGTTTTATAATACCTCTTACAATCGTTCATACCATTTCAATTGGATTGTAATGGAGTCTAACCTTATGCCCAGAGCATTAATAATCTTGTCCACATGGTACATATATATTAATATTATATATTATACCTATATATAACCTATATATAAAAATATATTTTTTACTGGCATGAAAATATCTATTTCACAATATTCTGGATATTCTAAGATATCTGCTTCTTTTATTAGTAGGCTTAGTATTATTGGTCTTTAACACATTATGAAGTGTTGTGTTAAGTTTGCCTTCACTAACATTCTTTCACACACAGCTGAGAATACTTGCATCTTGCCAAGTTTTGGAAGCAAAACCTAACAAAAATTGTACAAAAAACAAAAAGAATATTTGAATATATATTTATCAAAACCCTTACTTTGTTCCTTCTTCTTATAGTCCTAAAAACAAAATTCCTTCAGTTACACTTCATTAATCCACAATACCAATCATTAAGAATAAAATAATAGAAATTAAGTAATTATAATAATAGAAACTTACTTCATATTGCTATATTCTTGCTAAAATTTTGTAATTCCATCTTAAATTCACACCGATTCACTTTTCCATTCTTCCTTCCTTTGCTTTTTCTTCAATTTTTAGCTACAAAATTATATCTTCTTGTCGCTGGCGTGAACAAGGCGGACACCTTCTTCGCGCTCTTGGGTTTCTCATTCTTCACAATCGTTGTATTTTAAAAAATAATATACACACAAAGCACATAACCAGAAAGCTCGAATCACAGCTCGTGCACACAGCACAAAGGCGGGAACCATGCGCATCGGCACGCATCTTGCATTCAGGTTTTGGGTTTTTAAATAAATACAATATTTATCAAAAAAAGTAAATTCAATGTAATATATAAAGAAAAAATAATTTTTACAGAAGCATATAACACTGCACTTCCTAATTTCAATTATTTATCGCGGCGCACTATATTTTTGTCGGACGAGGACATAACAAGGAAGAGTCGAAGCCCTTTACAATTTAAATAACTGCAAACGAACGAATGCGGAAGGAGTGCAATGGGCTGAAGGGCAGACGACCACCGAATCTTCACTTAGGTTGCCAGCAGTGCTGTCACTTTGGCTCAACCAAGAAAATCGCTCTATACGTTACTTATGCAAACAAGATATAAGATGCCAAGTATCGAAATGTATTAGCATCACGATGTGCATGACATTGTACTAAATATATGTATTATTATTACTGTTATTGTTTTTATTATTATTATTATTTTTATTATTATTATTATTATTATTATTTTTAAATTTTTATTATTATTATTATTATTATTATTATTAATATTATTTTTTTGGCAAATTAGTGGCACAACAGTTTGCGCAGCTCTCGTCTGTTGAGTCCTCTAGACTGGTTGTATTGTGATTGCCCTTCACCTTCATCATCCTATTACCTCATAATTCAAGAACTAATGACCTTGTCTTGGCAAGGATCAATCGAAAGCTGATCCCCATAATGACGCGTTAATCTTCTCAGGATAGAATACATTGGTCTGGGAGAGAACTTGTAGCAAGGTCAGTAATGGTCTATAACAGAATAATAATAATGTAATATAATAATAATATAATAATAATAATAATATAATAATAGTAATATAATAAAAATGAAATAAAAAATAATAATAATAATAATAATAATAATAATATTATAAAAAGTTTGAGAATTTTAAGATGTGAGTATCTGTATGAAGAAGACATTTCTTAAGTGCTGACTGAGTAATGAACATCTATTAACCCTAAGTTTATTGGGCAGAAATGAATAATTGCATTAGAAATAATATACGAGTAATGTAACTTATGTACTTCCCCCCAACACCGCCACGCCCAAACTGCTCTGTCCCAATTATCCGCTCGCCCAAATCCGCCTCGCAACCGAAATTAGAAGCATTGGGGATTGCATTAAATGAAAACTACCTCCACCATTTCCACCACCTCGCTGCCTTCACCACCAATCCATTATCACTATCACCTACCACCACCACTGCCCACGACTGACACCATTACCACACCACCACCTTCACCACCACCCACCACCACCACCACCACCACCACCACCACCATTCCACCATCATCCCAACCCCCACCACCACCACCATTCCACCATCATCCACCACCACCCCCGCTCCACCATTACCCCACCATTATCACTCACCATTACCACCACCATTCCACCACCATTACCACCGCATTACCACTACCATTACCACCACCACAAATAACAATCACGGGTCAAGGGGAGTTTGAAAATTTTTCTGGACCCTTTGTGTAATAGCACTGGTGCTGGGGGGGTAGACCCCCGAACAGTACGTCGCCCATCACGCCTCGCACGGCCCCCACGCCAACACCCCCCCGCCAGCCGCCACGCCACGCCGCCACGCCACGCCACGCCCGCCGCCACGCCACGCCACGCCACGCCCGCCACGCCCGCCACGCCACGCCACGCCCGCCCGCCCGCCACGCCCGCCCGCCACGCCCCGCCACGCCACGCCGCCACGCCGCCGCCCGCCACGCCGCCACGCCCGCCACGCCACGCCACGCCACGCCACGCCACGCCACGCCCCGCCCCGCCACCCCCCACGCCGCCACGCCGCCACGCCACGCCACGCCACGCCACGCCACGCCCCGCCGCCACGCCACGCCCCGCCACGCCACGCCACGCCGCCACGCCACCCCCACGCCACGCCACGCCGCCACGCCACGCCACGCCAAAGCCACGCCACCCGCCACGCCACGCCACGCCAACGCCACGCCGCCGCCACGCCGCGCCAAAGCCAAAATACGCCGCAAAAAGCCGCCACGCCAGCCGCCACGCCGCCGCCGCCGCCACGCCAAAAAGCCGCCACGCCAACCCGCCACGCCACGCCGCCACGCCTGCCAAAGCCGCCACGCCACGCCACGCCCCGCCACGCCGCCACGCCACGCCACGCCGCCACGCCACGCCGCCACGCCACGCCACGCACGCCACGCCCCACGCCACGCCACGCCACGCCGCCACGCCACGCCACGCCACGCCACGCCGCGCCACGCCACGCCACGCCACGCCACACGCCACGCCACGCCACGCCACGCCACCCACGCCACGCCCGCCACGCCGCCGCCACGCCCGCCCGCCACGCCACGCCCGCCGCCACGCCACGCCCCCACCCGCGCACGCCGCCACGCCGCCCGCCGCCGCCACGCCACGCCACGCCACCCCGCCCCGCCACGCCACGCCACCCACGCCACGCCCGCCACGCCACGCCACGCCACGCCCGCCGCCACGCCACGCCACCCGCCACGCCACGCCACGCCACCCCCCAACGCCACGCCCGCCGCCCGCCACGCCGCCACGCCGCCGCCCGCCACGCCCGCCACGCCCGCCACGCCGCCACGCCCGCCACGCCCCGCCACGCCGCCACGCCGCCGCCGCCACGCCCCCGCCGCCGCCACGCCCCACGCCACGCCCGCCACGCCCGCCACGCCCCGCCACGCCACGCCCGCCGCCGCCCACCGCCCGCCCGCCACGCCACGCCCGCCACGCCACGCCGCCACGCCACGCCACGCCCCACGCCACGCCGCCCCGCCGCCACGCCACGCCCGCCCGCCACCGCCACGCCCGCCCCACGCCTCGCCCGCCTCGCCGCCCGCCCGCCGCCTCGCCGCCTCGCCACGCCTCGCCAGCCTCCGCCCGCCTCCCGCCTCGCCCGCCCACGCCTCGCCACGCCTCGCCACGCCTCGCCACGCCTCGCCACGCCTCGCCGCCTCGCCGCCCGCCACGCCTCGCCACGCCTCCGCCACGCCTCGCCCGCCTCGCACGCCTCGCCACGCCTCGCCCCCTCGCCCGCCTCCCGCCACGCCTCGCCGCCTCGCCACGCCTCGCCACGCCTCGCCCCGCCTCGCCACGCCTCGCCAGCCTCGCCCGCCTCGCCGCCTCGCCACGCCTCGCCCCGCCTCGCCGCCTCGCCACGCCTCGCCACGCCTCGCCGCCTCGCCACGCCTCGCCCGCCTTCGCCACGCCTCGCCGCCTTTCCCCCACGCCTGCCGCCTCGCCAGCCTCGCCCGCCTCGCCCGCCTCGCCCGCCTTTGCCACGCCCGCCCGCCTCCGCCTCGCCGCCTCGCCCCGCCTCGCCACGCCTCGCCGCCTCGCCCCGCCTCGCCACGCCTCGCCGCCTCGCCCGCCTCGCCACGCCTCGCCCGCTCGCCCGCCTCGCCGCCTCGCGCCTCGCCACGCCTCGCACGCCTCGCCACGCCTCGCCGCCTCGCCACGCCTCGCCACGCCTCGCCCGCCTCGCCACCCCCTTTGCCACGCCTCGCCACGCCTCGCCACGCCTCGCCCGCCTCGCCACGCCTCGCCGCCTCGCCACGCCTCGCCGCCTCGCCACGCCTCCCCCCCGCCTCGCCGCCTCGCCACGCCTCGCACGCCTCGCCGCCTCGCACGCCTCGCCCGCCTCGCCACGCCTCGCCACGCCTCGCCACGCCTCGCCACGCCTCGCCTCGCCTCGCCACGCCTCGCCCGCCTCGCCACGCCTCGCCACGCCTCGCCCGCCTCGCCACGCCTCGCCCGCTCGCCACGCCTCGCCCGCCTCGCCCGCCTCGCCCGCCTCGCCGCCTCGCCCGCCTCGCCACGCCCCGCCGCCTCGCCACGCCTCCGCCACGCCTCCACGCCTCGCCACGCCTCGCCACGCCTCGCCGCCTCCGCCGCCTCGCCCGCCTCGCCCCGCCTCGCCCGCCTCGCCGCCTCCACGCCTCGCCAGCCTCACCCGCCTCGCCACGCCTCGCCACGCCTCGCCAGCCTCGCCACGCCTCGCACGCTCGCCCGCCTCGCCCGCCCCGCGCCTCGCCACGCCTCGCCACGCCTCGCCCGCCCTCGCCACGCCTCGCCACGCCTCGCCGCCTCGCCCGCCTCGCCGCCTCGCCACGCCTCGCCCGCCTCGCCGCCTCGCCACGCCTCGCCACGCCTCGCCACGCCTCGCCCCCTCGCCCGCCTCGCCCGCCTCGCCCGCCTTTGCCACGCCTTTGCCCGCCTCGCCACGCCCGCACGCCTCGCCACGCCTCGCCACGCCTCGCCGCCTCGCCACGCCTCGCCACGCCTCGCCACGCCTCGCCACGCCTCGCCGCCTCGCCACGCCCCGCCGCCTCGCCACGCCTCGCCGCCTCGCCACGCCTCGCCCGCCTCGCCCGCCTCGCCACGCCTCGCCACGCCCGCCACGGGCCCCGCCCGCCTCGCCCGCCTCGCCACGCCTCGCCCGCCTCGCCACGCCTCGCCACGCCTCGCCCGCCTCGCCGCCTCGCCACGCCTCGCCGCCTGCCCCTCGCCACGCCTCGCCACGCCTCACCACGCCTCGCCGACTCGCCACGCCTCGCCACGCCTCGCCACGCCCCGCCGCCTCGCCACGCCTCGCCCGCCTCGCCACGCCTGCCACGCCTTTCGCCTCTCGCCCGCCTCGCCACGCCTCGCCGCCTCGCCGCCTGCCCTCGCCACGCCTCGCCAGCCTCGCCACGCCTCGCCGCCTCCCCCCGCCTCGCCACGCCTCGCCGCCTCGCCGCCTCGCCACGCCTCGCCACGCCTCGCCGCCTCGCCACGCCTCGCCGCCTCGCCCGCCTCGCCGCCCTTTGCCACGCCTCGCCCGCCTCGCCCCGCCTCGCCACGCCTCGCCACGCCTCGCCACGCCTCGCCAGCCTCGCCACGCCTCCCCTCGCCCCGCCTCGCCCGCCTCGCCGCCTCGCCGCCTCGCCACGCCTCGCCCCCCTCGCCAGCCTCGCACGCCTCGCCACGCCTCGCCACGCCTCCCCGCCTCGCCCGCCTCGCCACGCCTCGCCCGCCTCGCCACGCCTCGCCCCTCGCCCGCCTCGCCACGCCTCGCCACGCCTCGCCACGCCTCGCCACGCCTCGCCCCTGCCGCCCCCAAAGCCTCGCCCGCCTCGCCACGCCTCGCCACGCCTCGCCACCCCGCCTCGCCAGCCTCCCGCCCCCGCCCCGCCTCGCCACGCCTCGCCCGCCTCGCCACGCCTCGCCGCCTCGCCACGCCTCGCCGCCTCGCCCGCCCGCCGCCTCGCCGCCTCCCCGCCTCGCCACGCCTGCCACGCCTCGCCGCCTCGCCACGCCTCACGCCTCGCCCGCCTCGCCACGCCTCCCACGCCTCGCCACGCCTCCCACGCCTCGCCACGCCTCGCCCGCCTCCACGCCCTCGCCGCCTCGCCACGCCTCGCCCGCCTCGCCGCCTCGCCACGCCTCGCCGCCTCGCCCGCCTCGCCACGCCTCGCCGCCTCGCCGCCTCGCCCGCCTCGCCGCCTCGCCGCCTTGCCGCCTCGCCGCCTCGCCGCCTTTCGCCACGCCTGCCAGCCTCGCCGCCTGCCGCCTCCCCCGCCTCGCCGCCTCGCCGCCTCGCCGCCTCGCCGCCTGCCACGCCCCTTCCGCCTCGCCCGCCTCGCCGCGCCTTTCCCCCTCGCCGCCTCGCCGCCTCGCCCGCCTCGCCACGCCTCGGCTCGCCGCCTTTCCGCCTCGCCCGCCTCGCCCGCCTCGCCCGCCTCGCCCCCTCGCCCGCTCGCCGCCTCCGCCTCGCCGCCTCCGCCCCTTTTCGCCTCGCCGCCTCGCCCGCCTCGCCCGCCTCGCCCGCCTCGCCACGCCTCGCCACGCCTCGCCACGCCTCGCCCGCCTGCCACGCCTCGCCTCGCCCCCGCCCCTCGCCACGCCTCTGCCGCTCTCGCCTCGCCCGCCTCGCCCGCCTCGCCCGCCCTCCCCCCCTGCCACCCCGCCTTCGCCTCGCCCGCCTCGCCGCCTCGCCACGCCTCGCCCGCCCCGCCGTCGCCTCGCCTCGCCTCGCCTCGCTCGCCTCCCGCCTCCGCCTCGCCGCCTCGCCTCGCCTCGCCTCGCCTCCCGCCCCCTCGCCTCGCCTCGCCTCGCCTGCCTTTGCCTCTCGCCTCGCCTCGCCTCGCCTCGCCCCCGCTCTCGCCTCGCCTCGCCTCGCCTCGCCTCACCTCCTTTCGCCTCGCCTCGCCTCGCCTCGCCTCGCCTCGCCTCGCCTCGCCTCGCCTCGCCTCGCCTCGCCTCCCCTCGCCTCGCCCCCGCCTCGCCTCGCCTCGCTCGCCTCGCCTCCTGCTCCTCGCCCCGCCTCGCCTCGCCTCGCCTCGCCTCGCCTTTGCCTCCCCCTCGCCTCGCCTCGCCTCGCCTCGCCTCGTCCTCGCCTGCCTGCCTCGCCCCCTTCTCGCCTTTCGCCTCGCCCTCCCTTCTCGCCTCGCCTCGCCTCGCCTCGCCTCGCCTCGCTTTGCCTCCCTCGCCTCGCCTCCCTCGCCTCGCCTCGCCTCGCCCCGCCTCGCCTCGCCTCGCCTCGCCTCGCCTCGCCTCGCCTCGCTCTTCGCTCCCTCGCTCGCCTCCTCGCCTCGCCTCCCTCCTCGCTCCCTTACTCCCCGCCTTTCCCCTTTGCCTCCTTCCTCCGCCTCGCCTCGCCTCGCCTCGCCTCGCCTCCGCCTCGCCTCCCCCCTCGCCTCGCCTCGCCTCGCCTCGCCTCGCCTGGCCTCGCCTCCCTCGCCTCCTGCGCCTCGCCTCGCCTCCCTCCCTTTTGCCTCGCCTCCTTCTTTCGCCTCGCCTCGTTTGCCTCCTTTCGCCTCGCCTCCGCCTCCTTCTCGCCTCGCCTCCCTCGCCTCGCCTCGCCTCGCCTGCCTTTGCCTCGCCTCGCCTCGCCTCGCCTCGCCTCCTTTCGCCTCGCCTCGCCTCGCCTCGCCTCGCCTTTTGCCTTTTGCCTCGCCTCGCCCGCCTCCCCCTCACTCTCGCCTCCCTCGCCTCGCCTCGCCTCGCCTCGTCCTCCCCCCTCGCCTCGCCTCCTCGCCTCCGCCTCCCTTCCCTTCTGCTCCCTCGCCTCGCTCTCGCCTCGCCTCCCCCGCCTCGCCTCGCCTCGCCTTCTCCTCCTTCTCGCCTTTTGCCTCGCCTCGCCTCGCCTCGCCTCGCCTCCGCCCGCCTCGCCTTCCCTCGCCTCCCGCCTCGCCTCGCTCGCCTCGCCTCGCCTTTGCCCCGTCGCCTCCCCCTTCGCCTCGCCTTACTCCCTTCTCCGCCTCGCCTCGCCTCGCCTCGCCCCCGCCTCGCCTCGCCTCGCCTCGCCTCGCTCCGCCTCGCCTCGCCTCGCCTCGCCTTCCCTCGCCTGCCTTCGCCTCGCCTCGCCTCGCCTCGCCTCCGCCTTTGCCTCGCCTCGCCTCCCCCTCTTGCCTCGCCTCGCCTCCTCTTCGCCTCGCCTCGCCTCGCCTCGCCCGCCTCGCCTCCTTCTCGCCTCGCCTCCGCCTCGCCTCGCCTCGCCTCGCCTCGCCTCGCCCTCGCCTCGCCTCGCCTCGCCTTTCCCTCGCCTCCCTCCGCCTCGCCTCGCCTCGCTACTCGCCTCGCCTCTCTCGCCTCTTTCTCTCGCCTCGCCTCGCCCCGCCTCGCCTCCTTCTCGCCTGCCTCGCCTCGCCTCGCCTCGCCTCCCCTCGCCTCGCCTCGCCTCGCCCCGCCTCGCCTCGCTCGCCTCGCCTCGCCTCGCCTCGCCTCGCCTCGCCTCGCCTCGCCTTTTCCCTCCCTCCCTCGCCTCGCCTCGCCTCGCCTCGCCTCGCCTCGCCTCGCCTCGCCTCGCCTCCTCGCCTCGCCTCGCCTCGCCTCGCCTCGCCTCGCCTCCTCGCCTCGCCTCCTTCTCGCCTCCTTTGCCTCCTCGCCTTTTGCCCCCCTCCTCCTTCGTCCTCGCCTCGCCTCGCCTCGCCTCGCCTCGCCTTTGCCTCGCCTCGCCTCGCCTCGCCTCGCCTCCTCCGCCTCGCCTCGCCTCGCCTCCCTCGCCCCCGCCTCGCCTCGCCTCGCCTCGCCCCGCCTCGCCTCGCCTCCCCTCGCCTCGCCTCGCCTCTCGCCCTTTCTCCTCTCGCCTCGCCCCCTGCCTCGCCTCGCCTCGCCTCGCCTCGCCTCGCCTCGCCTCGCCTCGCCTTCCCCCTCGCCTCGCCTCGCCTCCGCCTCCCTCGCCTCGCCTCGCCTCCTCGCTCGCCTCGCCTCGCCTCGCCTCGCCTCGCCTCCCTCGCCTCGCCCCGCCCCGCCCCGCCTCGCCTCGCCTCGCCTTTGCCTCGCCTCGCCTCGCCTCCCTCGCCCCGCCTCGCCTCGCCTCGCCTCGTTCGCCTCCCTCGCCCCGCCTCGCCTCGCCTCGCCTCGCCTCCTCCTTGCTCCCTCGCCGCCTCGCCTCGCCTCGCTTTGCCTCGCCTCGCCTCGCTTTGCCTCACCTCGCCTCGCTTTGCCTCACCTCGCCTCGCTTTGCCTCACCTCGCCTCGCCTCGCCTCGCCTCGCCTCGCCCCCTCGCCTCGCCTCGCCTCGCCTCGCCTCGCCTCGCCTCGCCTCTCTCGCCTCGCCTTTCGCCTCGCCTCGCCTCGCCTCGCCCCTCCCCCGCCTCGCCTCGCCTGCCTTTTGCCTCGCCTCGCCTCGCCTCGCCTCACTCGCCTCGCTTTGCCTCGCCTCGTCGCCTCGCCTCGCCTCGCCTGCCTCGCCTCGCCTCGCCTCGCCTCGCCTCGCCTCGCCTCCTTTCGCCTCGCCTCGCCTCCTCGCCTCCTTCTCCTTTCGCCTCGCCTCGCCTCGCCCCGCCTCGCTCGCCTCGCTCGCCTCCGCCTCGCCTCGCCTCGCCTCGCCTCGCCTCGCCTTTTGCCTTTTGCCTCGCCTCGCCTCGCCTCGCCTCGCCTCGCCTCTCCTTGCCTCGCCTCCCTGCCTCGCCTCGCCTCTCGCCTCCGCCTGCTCGCCTCGCCTCCCCCTCGCCTCGCCTGCCTTCGCCTCTTCTCGCCTCGCCTCGCCTCTGCCTCGCCTCGCCTCCTTTCTTTCCGCCTTGCCTCGCTCTCGCCTCGCCTGCTCGCCTCGCCTGCCTGCCTCGCCTCGCCTCGCCCGCCTCGCCTCCTCGCCTCGCCTCGCCTCGCCTCGCCTCGTTCGCCTCGCCTCGCCTCGCCTCCTGCCTCCCCCGCCTCGCCTCCGCCTCGCCTCGCCTCGCCTCGCCTCGCCTCGCCTCGCCCCCGCCTCGCCTCGCCTCGCCTCGCCTCCCTCGCCTCGCCTCCCCCCTCGCCTCGCCTCGCCTCGCCTGCCTCGCCTCCCCGCCTCGCCTCCCTTTCCCCGCCTCGCCTCGCCTCGCCTCGCCTCCTCGCCTCTTCGCCCCCCCTCGCCTCGCCTCGCCTCACCCCCGCCTGCCTCCTCCCTCGCCTCCTCGCCTGCCTCTTCCTCCTTTCGCTCCTCGCCTCCCTTTTGCCTCGCCTCGCCTCGCCTCCCCCTCGCCTCGCCTCGCTCGCCTCCCTCGCCTCGCCTCGCCCTCGCCTCGCCTCGCCTCGCCTCGCCTCGCTTTCCCCCTCTTTCCCCCTCGCCTCGCCTCGCCTTTGCCTCCTTTGCCTCGCCTCGCCTCGCCTCGCCTCGCCTCCTCGCTCGCTCTCCGTCGCCTCGCCTCGCCTCGCCTCCTCGCCTCCCCCTCGCCTCGCCTCGCCTCGCCTCGCCTCGCCTCGCCTCGCCTCGCCTTCCTCGCCTCGCCTTCTTCTTTTGCCTCGCCTCTCGCCTGCTCTTTCGCCTCCCTCGCCTCGCCTCGCCTGCCTCGCCTCGCCTCCTTCTCGCCTCGCCTCGCCTCGCCTCGCCTCCTTTCTCCCCCTCCCTCGCCTCGCCTCGCCTCGCCTCCCGCCTTCGCTCGCCTCGCCTCCCTTTCCTCGCCTCGCCTCACCCCGCCTCGCCTCGCCTCGCCCCCCGCCTCGCCTCGCCTCCTCGCTCGCCTCCCCGCCTCTTCCTCCTTTGCCTTCCTGCCTCCCTGCCCCGCCTCGCCTCGCCTCGCCTGCCTTCCTCGCCTGCCTTTGTCGCCTCGCCTCGCCCCGCTCGCCTCGCTTTCGCTCCTCCCTCGCCTCGCCTCGCCTCCTGCCTCGCCTCGCCTCGCCCCGCCTCGCCTCCCTCGCCTCGCCTCGCCTCGCCTCGCCTCGCCTCGCCTTCGCCTGCCTCGCCTCCTTCCTCGCCTCGCCTCGCCTCGCCTCGCCTCGCCTCGCCTCTTCCTCGCCTCGCCTCGCCTCGCCTCGCCTCTTGCCTCGCCTCGCCTCGCCTCGCTCCTCTCGCCCCCCTCGCCTCTATGCCTCTTTCTGCCTCCGCTCGCCTCGTCGCCTCGCCTGCCTGCCTCCCCCCGCTCAACTCTTATCGCCTCGCCTCGCTGCTCCCCTTGCTCGCCTCGCCTCGCCTCCCCGCCTCGCCTCGCCTCGCCTCGTCGTTTTTCGCCTCGCCTCGCCCCCTCGCCTCCCCCCTCGCCTGCCTCGCTTTTGCCTCCTCGCCTCGCCTGCTGCTCGCCTGCCTCTCTCTCGCTCGCCTCGCCTCGCCTCGCCTCCGCCTGCCTCGCCTCGCCTCGCCTCGCCTCGCCTCGCCTCGCCTCCGCCTCGCCTCGCCTCGCTCGCCTCGCCTGCCTCCTTGCTCGCCTCCTGCCTCGCCTCTACTCGCTGCCTCGCCTCGCCTCGCCTCGTTTCCTTTGCCTCGCCTCCTTGCTCGCCTCGCCTCGCCTCGCCTCTTCCTCGCCTCGCCTCGCCTCGCCTCGCCTCCCTGCCTCGCCTTTCCTTGCCTCAGCCTCCCCTCGCCTCCCGCCTGCCTCCCCCACCTCGCCTCGCCTCGCCTCGCCTCGCCTCTGCCTCGCCTCGCCTCGCCTCGCCTCGCCTCGCCCCGCCTCGCCTCGCCTCCCCCCGCCTCCCCCGCGCCTCGCCTCGCCTCGCCTTCGCCTTTGCCTTCGCCTCGCCTCGCCTCGCCTCGCCTCGCCTCCCCTCTTTCGCCTTCCCGCCTCGCCTCGCCCCGCCCGCTCGCCTCGCCCCCGCCTCGTTTGCCTCGCCTCCGCCTCGCCTCGCCTGCTCGCTCCTTCTCCGCCTTCTCGCCTTCCTCGCCTCGCCTCGCCTCGCCTCGCTGTCCTTTTTTCGCCTCGCTGCCTCGCCTCGCCTCGCCTCGCCTCGCCTCGTGCTCGTGTCTTTCGCCTGCCTGCTCGCTCGCCTCGCCTCGCTCTGCCTCGTTTGCCTCGCCTCCCGCCTCGCCTCGCCTGCCTCCTCCTTTCGTTTTGCTCGCCTCGCCTGCCTCGCCTCGCTCGCCTCGCCTGCCTCGCCTCCGCCTTTGCCTTCGCCTCGCCTCGCCTCGCCTCCCCCTCCCCCTCGCCTCGCCCCGCCTCGCTCGCCTCGCCTCCTCGCCCCGCCTGCCTCGCCTCGCCTCGCCTCGCCTCCGCCTCGCCTCGCCTCGCCCCTTCTCGTCCTCGCCTCGCCTCGCCTTTGCCTTTGCCTCGCCTCGCCTGCCTCGCCTCGCTCCCGCCTGCCTCTTCTTCTGCCTCGCCTCGCCTCGCCTCCTCGCCTTTGCCTCGCCTCGCCTCCTTTTGCCTCCCCTCGCCTCGCCTCGCCTCGCCTCTCGCCTCGCCTCCCCCTCGCCTCCTCGCCTCGCCTCCCCCGCCTCGCCTCGCCTCGCCTTCCCCCCTCGCTTCCCTTTGCCTCGCCTCCCCCTCCCGTCGCCTCGCCTCCCTCGCCTCCTTTTCGCCTCGCCTCGCCTCCTGCCTCGCCTCGCCTCGCCTCGCTCGCCTCGCCTCCCTCGCCTGCCCCGCCTCCCTCGCCTCGCCTCGCCTCGCCTCGCCTCGCCTCGCCTCGCCTCGCCTGCCTCCTCGCCTCCCTCGCCTCGCCTCGCCTTCGCCTCGCCTCCCTCGCCTCGCCTCGCCTCCCGCTCCCTCGCCTCGCCTGCCCCGCCTCCTCCCTCGCCTCCCTTGCCTCTCCCCGCCTCGCCTCGCCTCGCCTCGCCTCCCCCTCGCCTCTGCCCTGTCTTCCTCGCCTCCTTTGCCTCCCCGCCTCTGCCTCCCTCGCCTCCGTCCTTTCTGCTCCCGCACCGCCCTCCGCCTCCTCCGCCCCCGCCTCCTCGCCTCGCCTTTGCCTCCCCTTTCTCGCCTCCGTCTGCTTCGCCTCCCTCGCTCCTTCGCCTCGTCCTTTCGCCTCGCCTGCTCCGCCTCGCCCGCCTCGCCTCGCCTCGCCCCGCCTCGCCCCCCTCGCCTCGCCTCCTCGCCCGCCTCGCCTCGCCTCGCCCCGCCTTCGCCTTTCGTCGCTTTGCTTTGCTCGCTTGCTCCCTGTCGCCTCCCTCGCTTTGCTTTGCCTTCCCCGCCTCGCCTGCCCCGCCTTTTTTGCCTCGTTTTGCCTGCTCGTTTTGCTTTGTCGCCTTTGCTTCGCTCTCGTCGCTCGTCGCCTGCCTCGCCTCTTTGCCTTCCTCCTCTTTGCTCCTTTCGTCTTCTTTGTCTCCCTGCCTTCTTTTCCTCGTTTTCCCCCTGCCTGCTCCTCGCTCCTTTTCCTGCCTCGCCTCGTCCTTTGCCTGCCCCCTCCTCGCCTCGCCTCGCCTCGCTCGCTGTCTGTCTTCCCCTCCTCTTCTGCTCGCGCTCGCGTCTCGCCTCCGCTCTCGTCGCCTCGCTTGCCTCGTTTGTCTTACTGCTCGCTTTGCCTCCTGCCTGTATGCTCGTGTGTGTCCTGTTACTGCTTTTTCCTTTTGTGCTCCCGTTTCTTTAGTTGTTTTTTTTTGTGTTTGTGTTTGCCCCCTTTTTTGTGTGTGCCTGTTTTGGTTTTTGTTGTTGTTTGTTTTTTTGTTTTTTGTGTTTGTGTCCCCCGTGTGTGTAATTTTTTGTTTTTTTTTTTTGTGTGTTTGTGTCCCCCGTCCGCCCCCCTCGCCCCGCCCCCCTCCCTCCCTTTTCCCCGCCTCGCCCCCCTCCCTCCCCCCCTTCGTCCCCTTGCTGCCTCGCCTCGCCTCGCCTCGCCCCCCTGCCTCGCCCCCCGCCTCGCCCCGCCTCCCTCCCCGCCCCGCCCCCCCTGCCCCCCGCCCCCCTTTCCCCCTTTTGCCTCGCCTCGCCCCCCCGTCCGCCCCGTCGCCTCCCCGCCCCCGCCCCGCCTCGCCTCGTCCGCCCCCGTCCCCCCCCCCGCCCCGCCCCCCCGTCCCCCCCCCTCCCCCTCGCCTTCGTTCGTCCCCCCCCGCCCCGCCTCACTGTTTCTCCCCCTTTCCCCCCTTCCCCGTCCCCCCCTTTGCCCTCGCCCCCCTCGCCTTCCCCCCGCCTCCCTCGTCCCTTCCCCCTTTTCGTCCCCTTTCCGTCCCCCGTTTCGTTTTCCCCTTTCCCTCGTCCCCCCCTTGCCCCGGCCCCCCCGCCTCGTCCCTCGCCCTGCCCCCACCCCCCACCCCGGGCGCCTGGATGTCACCCCGCCACACCACAACGCCATGCCACGCCTCGCGACGTGACGTGACGTCACGCTGCTTTTCCCCCGAACGGCGGGGTTTGGGGGAATTGCGGGGGGGCGGGCCGTATGGGGGGGTTACGGGGACGCGGGGGCGGCAGGGGGGGCAGGGCGTGGGCGAGGGCCGGGCACGGGGGGCCCTTTGCCCCGGGGGGTCCGTGCATCTGGGGTATTGCACCATCCCCCAACTGGATTGTCGTGGATCAAAAGGGCTTGTAAACTGACTCTTGTGTATTTAAAGCAGTTGTTTGGTTGGGGCCTTTTACATTTCATGTGGGTAAAAAAAACCAATCCCCAAAAGGAAATGAAAAACCTCCCATCCTGTTGTGTTTTGTATAAAAAAATTATTTTCTTTTTATCGTTTTATTTTTAAAACAGAGTTTGTACCTTGGGTATATTATGTAATTTTTATATTTAAAAAATTTTTCAAAAAATATAAATGTGTCTTAAGATAGTCTATAAAAATGTTATGTTCAATTCCCCGTAGAAAATGTGATATTATTGACCGACCGGCCATTAAAAAAGGTGTATTTATAAAATAAATCCAATTGCCGTAAACAAGCATTTTAAAGATTTAGTGGCAGATGTTAAGAAATCTTCAAGTACTCCTCGTGCGTTTTTCCAGAGATTTTCCCTCACGGTATGCACCCAAAACCTTGACGGAACCTCGTTCAGAATGGTTGACGGTGGCAAGGATCGCCTGAATGTCATGAAAATAGGTTTTTTGAGAGAATTCTAAATGCTGAGCAACAAAACGAAGTCTACTGGAGGCGATAATAACATTATCAATTATAATAGTTTCCAAAACAAAAGAAATATTAATCTTGCTGTGAATGGGAAATTTTTAATCCATGCCATGGTACATTTTAATGAATGCGGGAGGACGAATATGATTTATTTGTGATTGTCATGATGACTGACATTGCACTGTTTTGATGCATTTTCTATGTAGTTTATCAAAATTTAACTTTGTGGTTGGGAAATTTTTTAATCCGTGCCAACAGGAATTCGCAATCATTACTCGATGAACTCCGTCAACCCTTTGGGAAATAGCTTGACGCGCACCTTTCGCACGTTGAGAGAGTTTATCATGCTGATGTGCACAGTAGCTATTTTAAAGTTCAGTCTCTGTGCAATAATCTTAACACTCATTCGACGGCAATAATTCAACAAATAATTCCCATGTATACAATTTTCGTCGGTGTGGCTGATTGATGGTCATGCAGAACGACGATTGTCGACGATGTCTTCCCGGCCCTGCTTAACATACTCAACTACTTTGAATCTTACGATGACGGTAGAGCAGAATCTCCGTAGTATTGTTGGATAAATTACAGTTAGCAGTGTAACTTTTCCCGAGTTTGGCACAGGACTTCAAGTACTGTACCGTTAATCAATAACCGTTCTTGGATAGTTTCCTCCATCAGGCGTTATGACACTTTGAGGCGAGTTAATAAAAAACAACGATGCTGACGCAACTACTACTCTGAGAAGACTGACCTTGGGTGTGTAGTATGAGTAAAATCTAGCGTATCTCTCGAGTAGCTCAAGGGAACACGCTGTACCGGGTGCGGTAGCTCAGTGCATCAAAGGATGACACTGCAGTGCCTCTGACCGGGAGTCTAGGTTCGACTCCCGACGGCGGCAGGGTTTTCGGCACTAGCTTTTCAGCTAGGTCAGATTCAGTCGCTGTCTGAAGGAGAATTCTAGCGGCCGGCGGCTGTGATCGATAGTTTTTCATGGTTTCTCCGATCAATACCAGGCGAATTCCCGGGTCAGTACCCCAACAAACGAGCTACGGACCGCGCGCGATATTTCCTTCCTCTTCCTTGTTCTATCCTCTCCTTAAAACACATGCTCTTTCACTAACATGATCTACACTACCACTTATTCCGGGAGACCGTTCGGGGTCTTAGATCTTGTCCCGGCTGGAGAGTCTTGGTTGGGAAAACCCGCTAGTCGACGGTAGGTCGGCGCCCAATCTCGTTATCCAGCGGGGAAGATCACCGCTATCTCCGAGGAAAATTATGCATTACACTTACGGGACTAATGACTTAAGCTATTGACGCGTCCGGAATCACTAATCAACCAACCAACCAATCAATCTAATGCGCTGCGACGTCGCTTCACAAAAATATCACTTGCATCACTCTATGAGCACACCTTGTAGTATTATGGTAATCAATCCAGAATTAGTTATTGAAATGATTAACGAATTTAGCCAAATAAGTAAGACATGAAAGCTTGGTTCCTGAGATCTTTCTCAGAAATAATACTCCAATGAAACAATGTTGAAATGTTAAGTGAATCCATTTCAAAAGCCTAACACAGATGTCCGCCATGTTTTTCATGCTTCGATTTCGAGTGAAACAAACTGTCTAATGTAATTTTTAATTTAATATTTCCTCTGCCCTTCTAATATAATTAAATATTAATTCAACGTAACCCGTTCCAAATTTATATAAGAATATAGGCACCAGCAAAAGATTACGTTAATTCTATTCTTAAAATTAACCTTCAACTGCTATTTCCAATAAATTAATATCCGGCTAACTGGGTCGATGGGTCTTATAAGAAATAATCGCTATTGCCTACTAATAGCCGATTATTCAATCTGCCATCTGTACAGAGTGGCCAAAAGAATCTGAAAAGCAAATATACATTTCTCGCTACTCATTTGCTGGAATTGGCTAAATGAAAATCATTTTTTCTATTCACGAAACTTGTAAGTTTATTCAGTGTTTATGAAATTTTAACGATACGAAACGTACTTTCGGTCATGACCAGTTTCAAAACTTACACTGCAGTACCCGTCTTCGCGCGCTCTTGACCGATGTCGCCGCGTAGAACCATTTTCATGTTTTTCTCGGTGTCGATGGCTCCAGGTCCAAATACCATCTTCTTTTCTTCCGTTCTGGCACAAGTGTACTCAAGTCACTGATCCTCACCGCCTCATACGTTGATAAGACTTAATTAATTTTCCTTTTAAAAATTCCCAGTTGTTTCTACACGTATACTTCAGATATTAAAGTTGAGCAAACTATGATCTGCTTCAAATACTCCCAGTCCTGTTGTCGACAAATTCACCTAAGTTCACAGTTTAAATTCTAGCTGCTGCATAAAATTTTTCCCAATTTCCCAATTTCCGCACATTACATCAATATTCTAGTTCGACAATCATACGCTCGAAGTAGATGTTCACAATTCCAAACTCCCAACATCAATTGTCTACACGATCCGCACAGCACCACGGCCTAAGTCGAAATGCTTCCATATTCCCCCACTTTCAGCCCTTCAAAACTCGGTCCATACTTTCTACTGTTTTTGTCAGAAAAATTCGACCCACTTGCGTCGAAATACATTGTCATTCTATGCCTAGCCAATCCCTCAATTACTTACAAAGTCAACTAGCCACGCCGCCGACTGTCATTTCTTTCTCGGCCAATCCCCGAACAGTTTACTTTATCAACTAGCGCGCCCCGTGGTTCAAAGCAATGAAGTTTGTTGACCTTGACGACAACTCGTCTGCCGTTGCTAGGCCGCCATATTTATCTCTCTCTCCCTCTCTCTCTCTCTCTCCTATATATATATATATATATATATATATATATATATATATATATATATATAACATGCCCACCTACTACCTTCCAGCCGGTGGCGATGAAGCGTGAAACTATGAATGCTCGTGAAGCGAGCTTTGAATTCTCAGGAAGCAGGATCTTTCGGGATGAGAAAGGTCTGAACCCTTGACACAATGAATTATGTAAAAGTCTGGTAAAATGAGCATAGATTAAGTAAAACAAATTACACAGTGACACAAACATACAATAAAGTATGCACTTTGCGTAGATGGTCACTGCAAAGAAAACAGAAACAAAAAAGAAAGAATACAACCATAAAAAACGTATAGGCGTCACCTCGACTGCCTGAATATTTAATAAGCTCTATTCACAATACATTTGCTTCTACCTCTTTCTCAATTATTCGTGTACCTCATTTAACTTTTGTTAATTTTAAGTTTTCTCCGTCACGGCTCTTTAAGTGATTCTCTACAATTATTCTATTATAGACTTCACAGAGGTCAGCCTTAAGTTGCGCATTTATTACAATGCTGTAAACTCTAACACAAGAATAAACGTGACACACACGTTACTTAAATCGTACCCTTTACAAATTATAGCAACTAATTATCTCTGACATCATACAATGGAAACATGACTTTCAAATAAGATTACTTTTACAATACATGAAAGATTATAATTTACTTTAGAAAAGTTGTACAAGGTATGGCATTCAAACGAATTTACTGGTGCGTACAGAGAATAAAATCTAAACTGCCGCTCATACGTTCGAAATATTTCTCCCAGTAATTATTTGGAAATTTCGCCTATTTACGACACTTCGCCTGGTATTTAAAGCTACAGTTTTCCCAACAAATTGCCGCATAGAAGTTGCTAGTTCTTTACCTCGACATCTCCTTCCCGCTCGCCATCAGTTAACCTGGGGTATTCGGTCGCTCGCAGTCCTCGCCACGTCACTTGACTGGTTCGATGTCCCGCAGTTACACCACTTCTTTCCCTCGATCTCAGAATGCCGCCACACGTCCAAATTCCAGACCTTTCTCTCGTTCTCGGCTCGTACCATCCACGTATTTGGTCCAAGTCCTTCTCGCCTACGCTTGAGTCTTCACTGAGTCGTCCTTCTGCCGCCTGCCGCGTCGTTCGCGCTCCAGCTTTAATTAACTAACGTATTTGAATTGAATACTTCTAGCACTCAGCCGACATACCACACTTTGAGCGTGCGTGATCGTGGCGTACAAAATTAAATGCTGGATTTCGTTTAGGTCCTTCTGCGCGAACTTATTTCAATATGAAACTATTTCGAGTTCAGAAATCACATCGCTTGCTTACTCGCGTAATGTTAGTGCTAACACTGTACATGCACTTACTTCTGAATTCTATCACTTATTACCGCGTTTCTCAAATCAGCTTTAACTAGTAAAAATATACCTGCACTAACAAATGATTATCGCCGAAAATTCAGTTGGTCGCCGTCGTTGTCAAGTTGTAAGAGACCTCTCCCGAAGTGCGTCGCGGTATTTATGTGACTCCGCCTGGGGAAATTTCTGGAGGGTGAATTTTCTCCTCCTTCAGGGCCCTCTCAGAAAATATTATCCTAACTTGGACATCAGTGCGAAAACCTGTGGTAGATGTCGCTTTCTCGGACCATCGCTCCGCCGCTACCTATTTTCTGTGTTCTGGGCTTTTCTCGTGCTTATGATGGCGTTACGTGTTCGTATAATCCGTGACGTCACTTTTATATATATATATATATATATATATATATATATATATATATATATATATTGTGATGAACCCATCCTGCCGCCACGGCAACACACGCATGCGCGCAATGCGCGCAGCTCCGGTCTGGGTACCTCACAGGGAAATACCGTCACACCGAAGTGCGTCGGTAATCAGCTGACAGGTGTGCGCGTTAAATTTATCAATGAAGGGCGCCAAACGGGCACTTACCTGTCACCTGGCACCGGCATTCGAGAACCTCAAGGTGGAAATCTTGAATGAGGGCATGCACGGGGTTTGCTATTACCACCACTACTTTACAATAATCACAAAGTTTTGTAACTTTAAGTGTCAATCACCTGAATGGCAAGAACACATTTATTGCTTTTGTTTCTATAATACAGTTTGGTAAGAATCCTTAAACTAAATTATATGTTATTTACATTAAATGACACCTTTCCTATTTTTACTGTCTTTGGAATAATTACAAAATGAAAGTCTTTCGTTCACCTCTTTCGATGATTGCACAATCCGTAGTCGTCCCCGAAGCAGTCGCTGTCGCGAGCCGCACCACGGCAAGGCGCAGCCGACCGGAAGCAGCAGTGCGTGCGGTGCTAGTGCTCCTGGCTCCGATCGGTGATTATTGGAGGAAGTCGTCTGACGCCACCCACTCCTCACCAGGCCAGCCTCAATGACTCGGCTGCACAATCATTCCTTCGGAGGCGCCGGCCCGTTGAAATCGGAATAAATTCCTGATTGTCTTTTATACTGGGCGGCCTGCACTATGTTGGTCGACCCCAAGTCACTGCTCCCACTACCTCTCATCAATACTGCAGTCTCAATTCTGTGTCGTTCTCTCGCCTTCTATCCGTCTTCTGCCAAAAATCCGCCGCTCGAGGCTTCCTGCGTCGCATCCCCACCCTTTTTCCAAGTTTCGCCCATCGCTCCTTCACGTGATTGGAATTTTGAATATTATTGGCCGAAATCTTAGTTTCCAAAATATTCGACGCGAGTCGAAGCCGATAGGGTATTTTCAAATTAACCTCATTTCCTGGGCGCCTGATTGGTGGTCTTTGTTGTGCGTGTGTACACCGGAGATGAACAAAGCAGTCCTTTCTGCTGTCTTCGTGACGCTTATATGGGTCCTCGGATAACTTCACAGTAGCCGGGATCTCTATAATTTGCTTGTTCGGTGCCTAGCCGTGCACGTGGACTGGCCGCCGTTTGCCTGAAGGCTGTCCCGAGACATTGCACCTAATCGTAAATCTTTTGAATCTTCTGGCACGCGTTCGCGCGTTTGCGCTGAGCCGTGTCAAATCAGGGACCTTCCTAATCGGCGTGACAGAGGGGAAGTTTTGGGTCGGCGACTAGCAATGACCTCATTGCAATATATATATCCTTCATTTACCCTGTTTATAATAAATGTCACGCAATACAATGTCCACATATTTGTAAGTCACACGAGGTATTTATTTATTAAAGTAAATTGCCTTTAGCTATTATTCATAGACCCCTGCAGTACTATTTCATGCCCAATTTGTCCTCGTACAATTGAACAACCGCCGAACAGTCGGTGGCTGCTTTTCCACGAGACCGTTTTGGCCTCCCACGGGAAGGCATTCCGCAAAGGCTTAGCGCCATTCGCCTCGGAGGACGCATTGTGTTCGCTTGAGCAGTCGGTTCTCCAACAACTCTCTGCTCGCTGCGCTCCGCGAAGCACCAGGTATGCCAAGGGAAGTTCGTGGCGGAGCGTGAGGCGAGCAAGGCAAGGAGGACTGGGAGAACTGAGCGTGGAAATGCCTCTTTTCTGAATTGCGATGACCGTATTTTTACAGTACGCAACACATGAGTTTAGTGACGGTTCTATGTCGGTGAGTTGATATGGGCGAGGAAAGAAAATGGACGAATTGAGATGAATCATGTGACTGAGCGGTGGTTTTGTAACGGGGTGGCATTGCAGAATTGTCATTTGAAGTTGGAGGCAGAACTAGATTAATCGTAAAAAAATTCTAGAATGCGGTTGAACTCGTGGGGTGAGGCAATATGACTAGGCGGAGAAGGGCGCCAAGCAAGAATATGAGGGCGGCGAAGCAGCGGTTGGCGAAGTAACAAAGACGGGCAGGGACTGCGGGAAATCGCAAGGTAGCCGAGGCGAACGTAACGAGTGCGGTGGGTGACAGCCGAGAGAGCGGCGCTTCGAAGCGCAGCGAATCAAAAAGGCGAAGCGGCGAACACCTTCAACTGGCTGCAGGCGGGGAGCGGGGGGGAAGCTCCACGCTGACATCAAAGCGCTGTCGCCGACGTGCAGGGTTTTCTTTCGCGCGGTTTCGCAAGCGCGTGGCGCCCGCGAGGGTCGCGGGTCGAGATCAAAGGCGTACCACGCACGTCGCTACGCCGCGCGGCCCCGCGTCGCTCCGACCCACCCCACCCCACCCTCCCCATACCGCCCTCGGCCGGCACCCATCTCCATGTCTCATTCAGCACACCATATTTTGCACATCCTCGCTCCTCACCACTCTTCCAGCACCTTTTCGTTTCTACCCCACCTCATGCCTATCAACCCTGCTCTGTTCCTTCACGCTCCGGACAATTGCGCCCCGCACCGCTCCTGCCCGCTTCGCTCCTGCCCGCTCCGCTCTGCCCGCTCCGCTCCTGCCCGCTCGCTCCTGCCCGCTCGCTCCTCCGCCGCTCCTGCCCGCTCCGCTCCTGCCCGCTCCGCCCTGCCCGCTCGCTCCTGCCCGCTCCGCTCCTGCCCGCTCCGCTCCTGCCCGCTCCGCTCCTGCCCGCTCCGCTCCTCCCCGCCCGAAGTACCTCCGCCCCGAACCTGCCGCTTAGAACTGCGCGGTGCACTTGTATTCCGCTCTCCTACGCCATTGTGATGCTATGGCTTCCTTTCAACAGCTGCCATCTCGCTCCCGCATTCCGATTTCCGTTTCTCTCTGCCCTGCACTTCTTAGCTGGCATTTCAAGGAACAAGCATTAATCTTTTTTCTCTAGTTGGAAACTACTTCCCAATCTGCGCTGGAAAAAGTTGTCTAATAAAAGAATAGTTTTAAATTCAAGTTAAATATTGTACAATTTTATATTTTAGAAATAACTGAAAATTGCTATTTTAGAGAGATTTAACTATATCATTTATTAATCTTTATATGGAAGAAGTATTCAGAAGAAAATACTATTACTTTTCATATTTAACTGACGTATATACTATTATAATGGATGTACTATATCGTTTTGAAATTATTGATCTGTTGAGAATGTTCACTTTGGTTCACTGATTCTGCTGCCTGAAGACCGTGCACAATGGCTTGCGTTGTTAGCTTCCCGCCTCCCTCTCTACCTCAAGGGCTTTTCACTTTACGTCTTGGGCGCTACGAACGCACACGTCCTGACATAATGTGATCGTTAAATTGCGACTAGCAAATATTTATCCGACCGTTTAAATTTCGCTCGTTTTGGTGCTTACTGTTCTACGCGCTTTCCCTTTGTTTCAGTTCTCTTGCTATGGTGTTCAGTACTCCCCAATGTGATATTATGTAGCAAGATAATCAGTGGAAATTTAAAATAAGTTACCTAATAATAGAATTATATTTGGAAGAATTTTTTATGAATTTTAGAAACTGTTTAACCTTTGTATTGATTGTTTTGCTCTAGGCCGATGAACATTTCTGTTGGTCTAGGCCTGTAATAATCTTAGCGTCAAGATTAGTGAAACAAAAGGGAAAATGCGATAGTCAATTTCAATAAAGTTCATAATTTTGCGTTAGAAATGAAACCGTATGCTAACTAGTTGCAAATATCAGCAATACCTATCGAATTATGATAATTTATTATAAATTTTTGCACCCGTTAAAATCTACAAGGATTGACGATGATCACCAATGAACATATAGTTATATATTATAGTGGAAATATAGTTATTCAAATTATCATTTCGATGTTGTCGCTGAGCCAAGAGCCAAAATGTATTGCTTATTTATACTTGAAAATATATTTTATTACGTGGGAGCGTTTGTTTCTTTTTTTCATTTTTATTCAAAATTCAAGTAGTATATGACTTAGTGTAGAGATCACAGAATTTTGAAAATGTGGACAGAATTCACTTCTTCCCATAGCACGTCATACACAGTTGTAACTGTTTTTGACGTAAATTAAATAAATAAATAAACTTGTGTTGGAGTCTGTCGTCTCTGCGTGCTCTAGAAATTAGTAAAATTTACTCTTAACCCCTGATTCAAAGACATACTAATTTCTGAAATTTTCATTTGAACATTCTCGTCAATCTACTGCTATGAACAGATAGTAGAAAAAACAATTATATGTGGCTCGGTTAGGAATATGTTTCTTGGACAACAATAATATCCTTCCCCGTTTTTTTAAATATTGATGTAAACTTTATTTCAGGGTAAAATGTATTTCACTCGTTGGGATGGAATTGTTCAGATGAGGACACTTTTAGAACTTGTGTTTAGTAAATTTCTCGCCAGATTATTCGAAAGCGAAACACGCTCAAATATTTATGAGGAGAAATTCGCGAACTGCTCGTGTCCTGCAGACTTTTACGGTAGTAGTAGCGTGAATTTGAAACGTAAAGTTATGACTCACTTTCAAGAACTATAGACGGCGTGCAGATGTTTTGAAGCTTTTGCTTCTCAGCAGATAAAATTTAAAAGTATATGCAGGCACCAGATACAAAATAGGTATTGCTAATTTTGAACAAAAATCTTTCCTCTTCGTCGAGTCAATATGCCTTTCTTTTTCATCATACGTATATTAAAATTATGAACGAGTTGTACAAGTATTTTCTGTGATCAATTTAACGTATATTTGTGATTTTACGTGATAACGTGATTTTACCTTACTCTTGGTTTTCTTTTCACAGAACTATACAAACTATAATTAGTGAAAATATTTTTATAAGATACTTATTAACAAAATGCAGAAATTGATGTTTTTATCTCGACAAATTGAGTGAAAAATCGTGGTAGTATCAGCAAGATGCACCTGTCGTGGCGTTTATATTCGTCGATCTCAGTATCAGTACTGAGTCTTTTACTGGCTGTGTTATCGCAACTAGTGGAGATCCGGAATTAATTGAATAGCTGTGTTGATTTCAAATAAAAAGGAAATCATATTTGCAATAAGCTAAATAGAAGAAAATACTTATTCTCATTACCGTGAAATTTCTAGACGAATTATCATGTGAAGAGTGCAATCCTTCTTACATCGCCAAATGAGCTATATTTTACTAGCACGAATTGCCTTTTGTTTCGGTCTCTCATCCTATTGGCATTGAATCCACCTATTCATTTACAGTCTACCATGTGTAAAGTATTAGCATAATTTCTTCCAGCTTCATAGATAGTATGAAAATACATTTTGTTACCGCTTACGCAGTCGAGAGAAAGTTATGTAATGATGTGCAAAAACGACAAATTTTCAGCAGAAAAACTGTTATTCCTGGCCCTGAACGAAAAGGTCGAAAAATCCTGTTGCTAAATTTAGAAAAAGTCCTCTAACGAGGTGCAGCCAGAATCCATGTTTGTGGGTCACAATACCGAAAAATCGCATGACGGCAAAACATCTGTCTGAACCGTCCGTGCATCTGTCAGTCCGTTCGTTCGTCCGTTCGTCCGTTCGTCCGTTCGTCCGTTCGTCCGTTCGTCCGTTCGTCCGTTCGTCCGTTCGTCCGTTCGTCCGTTCGTCCGTTCGTCCGTTCGTCCGTTCGTCCGTTCGTCCGTCCGTCCGTCCGTCCGTCCGTCCGTTCGTCCGTTCGTCCGTTCGTTCGTTCGTTCGTTCGTCCGTTCGTTCGTTCGTCCGTCCGTCCGTTCGTTCGTTCGTCCGTCTGGGAAAAACGCTGAGTGGCTAAACCGTTTAGCCGAAGATATCCAAACTGATATTCTTCTCTTTTTTGGCTTATGCGCGGTCCCTTGAATTTAAAGCGATATTTTAATTGTGTGTGTGTGTGTGTGTGTGTATGTGTGTGTGCATGTGGCGGGAGGTACTTTACATGGAACCCCTGGAACATTTTCGAAACTGAAAAAATGGCTGCATCGATTTTGATTAAATTTTGTTGTTGGATAGTGTGAAGAACGTTTAAGAGAAAAGTGCAGGTCTATGTTCGTTGAAACCTCGATTCTTCGAAAATTGCGAAGATTAATATTTTTTCGATGTCTTTCTACAACTGAAATTATGCAGTTTTAGATTCTTCCCTGACTGAAACTTGTTCCTTATAGATAGATTTTCAAACAAGGTCATTAGACAATATTAACTTATCGTTCTCGAGCATATCTCTTTTTTATTTGACATTGACATTGACATTAGATTTCTCTTGCCATTTCATTTCAATATTTTCAAATGTGCGGTTTTGGCACATTAGATATTTTATGGTTTTGAAGGAAATGAAACAATGTTTTTATTCACACGGAATACAGTAATTTGTTTTGACATTTAAGCTATGAATTGGCGATGCATAACTAGTAGTGCAAATGGACTGCTTATCTGATAATCGTGTATTTATTTATTTAAATGCGTCGTGTGTTTTATGGTGTCGGCACAATGACCGTTGTTCCCATGCAAGAAATCTCAACATCTTGATTGCCCCATTTAAGTCGTTTGTATTTTTAATGATGATGTTAGTAATAAGCCTGAAAGAGAAAAAGATGGAATCAGAGGAAAGATGAAACGAGAAAACCTCGTGCGAATGAGATCCATACTCGTTTCCGCCATTAAAATAACAGTTAAGTCGGTTTGAGGTCGAAGCCCGGTCCCAACGGTAGAAGGTGAGGAGTTTGACACATTGAGGATCATTCAGAGCAAATATTAAAATTTTTTGGGGCGTCGAAGTGGTAGAAAATTATCACTTTTTTTTCAATGAACATGTAGTGCGAAATTTCATATAACGAAGTTACACAAATGCAACATTTGCGCCTTGATAGGCAATCCATTAGGCTAAGGTGTATTGCGGTACTGAAACCACTGTCTGCGTCAGATCATGACGCGTGAATCACTAGTGCATGATGGGGTTGCCTACCACTCAAGGATAAGTGTGGGCCCAAAAGGGCAGATGTGTCCTACCACTCAAGGGCATATATATATATATATATATATATATATATATATATATATATATATATATATATAACTTCCGTTATATGAAACTTTCCATGACATGTATATGGGCGAAATCGTGGCATTTCCGCCTTAGAAGTTCGTAACATTTTTTCTGAGTTCCGTGTACGTCACACTATTGATTGATTAGTGATTCCGTGTGAGTCAACTGCTAAGGTCATTAGTCCCGCAAGTGCAGTGCATGTTTTTATCGCGGGAGGTGGCGGTGATCTTCCCCGCTGGATGGTGAGAATCGACACCGATCTACATGAAACCTTGCAGGGTTTTCCCCATCCAGGTATCTCTCACCAGTGGGACACTGCCCCAGCTGGGACAAGCTCTAAGCTCCCGACCCGTCGTCCGGCATTTTGGTAGTGCAATGCATAAATGTGTATAAGTAAGGGGCGAGGAGTGGACAACGAAGGGAAAGTAAACATTGCGTGCCGTCCGTGGTCGGTTTGTTAGAGTACTGTTCCGGCATTCGCCTGGTATTGATCGAAAAAACAAGGAAAACTACGGATCAGAACAGCCGGACGCTAGAATTCCACTCCAGACAGCGACAGAATCGTTATCTATCTTGTCACCGTCGGGCTCGAACCTAGGACCTCCGGCCAGATGCAGTGCAGTGACATCAGCTGATGCTATGAGCCACATCCCCTGGTTACGCTACCCTACAAATCATCATTCCTTCCTATTAATGTTCAAGATGCAGTTTCTAGGTTATTGGCAACAGTTTTTCAGTACTTTAATCAATCCAAATACGTAGATGTTGCATCGCGGTGTTCAACGTCTCTTGTAGTCCTATCGTAACACGAACCGCTCACTTATCATATTTCTCAGCCGATCCCGATCGCGTGTTCCTGGTCCTACCTTCTCCTTTCCCTCTCGACCCGCAGCCGCCATAATCGTCTGCCACGCTGTCTCCGAGGCGAGCCAGCTCGCGTGGCTTCCTCAGAAATAATGGCTCGTATTTCAGTGGACGACTGTTGACGCTCCGGCTTTAAGGAAGCATCACGAAGGTTATTAGTGCCCTCCCGCGCCCCGCTGCGTGGGCAGTGAAATAGTCCCGGGCTGCTCCACATATTTCGAAGCGCAATACACGATGTCCTGTTGTTCTGCGGTGTGAATGTTTATGATAAAGCGTGGTGGACTAGATTTTCAACACTGGGTTGGGGAATAGAGTTGGATGCGGATGGGGTTTTGTCGATCTAGTGTGCATTGGTAGGATATTTTATAACGCTTACGAGTTAAATGGACTCAAGAGCACGTACTTTACTAGCAGTGATAATAAAACTCGAAATAACGTGGTACATTTCAAAACGTTCCAGACACGTAAAAGAATCTATTATAGATTAACCCTAGCCATAACAAGGTATAAAAGGTCCTGTGCATTACAGACAGGGGAATCTCGGGAGCGTGTCGCTTAAATTTTGATTTTATTGTAATTTTGGCGATTTTGATTAATAAATAACTTGATAAACTAAATATTATACATGTGCATTGATTTATACGAAAAACGTTGTTTCTGACACTACCGATGGAAAAGAAAAGACTTTCTCGCATCAATTTAATAGTGAAGCCTCTTACATTATCACGTCAATAAAGACCGATATATCCCCGGAACATAGTAATGTATTTAACTATATTTTATTTTTTACAAATTATTCTGAATGTTCAGTTTTATAGTGAATTGTCCTGAATTTTTTACCCACAGCCAATAATGCTGTAATACTTCAAATTATAACAAACTCGTGTGAGAAATTACAACATTATGAACAAAAAGCACATCAGAAACAATTTCAACAAATCAATTGCTTCTTAAAAATGAAACCTATACAACAATAATGGTTGACTCTGAGCACGACCCCACCCTCAATGTTAGAGTTAATACTTACATCGAACAGAGCATAGCTTTGATAATGAGAAATAAATCATATTTTTATTTTTCAGTTGAAGTGAATTCATTTTTTATAATTTATTGTTCAAAATATTTTTACCAAACATTCAATAATTCAAGTACTAAGTACTAGACATCTTTACTTTTGTGTTTACAGAAGACTCTTAAAGATTGGAAAGTAAAATTTACGAATAATTATGGAACAAGTAATTTGCCTACGTACCGTTGTGTTTTTAATACTCGGAAACGCATGTTTAAAACATGAGTGATACTTCTTTGCAATAGTGCGATATGACGCTATGAATGCTTTGAGGACCTCAGAAACTACTCTATTACTAAAGAGAGAATTCGATTCAACGGTGATTGTAAATAATGTGTTAAAGTACTTTCAAGAGTAGATGTATTCCAGTGAGGTTGTATTACGTCAACGAACACATTTTACTGCGTAAATGCGAACAGAATTCATCCCCTACACGTAAAACTAATACCTTATTTTCCATGTCAGTGACTCACGTATTGGGAAACTGAACACGAGCGAACAACGCAAATGAAGAGCTAAAGCTTGTTGTTTCGTGTTATATTCAGCCCTTTGTCCCACACACGATCTATATTGAGAATAGAGACAACTCTACAAAGCAGGCATTGTACTGAGAAGATGTGTCAAGCTAGGAAGTAAGTTCTTGCTGGTTTGGAACCTTGTCTATCGGTAGAGCTGTTTTGTTACTGGGGGCGAACTTCAGAGGGGAGCGAATTTCAGAGAGCGAAAGAGAGGGTGCAGTTTGGCAAAGTGAGGAGGCTTCTATAACTACACTTATTGTCCTCGTAATAATAGTTATTTTTACTAGGGATAAAATAGACCATTATCTGAGTTAGTTGTTTATTCAGGATCACTTTAGCTCGAGCGAATAAAGAACTAACGAGCACATAAGCCTATTACTCAGGAGTAAAATACGTTTTATCTTATCCAAACGGCTATTTAAGTTTTGGGCATATTATAGCAGCATATTACAACAGCATGTAAACAAGACCAATGGCTTGACTTTGGCGGTATAAGAAATGAATATTGACTTTGCAATGACAGTCACCTGGTACAATAAATTTTCGCCGAGCATTTAAAGAAGAAACGGACAAAGCGCAATGATTGAAGAATTTCGAAGTAATAGAATTTAAGACGCCAAGTTGCGGAGGAAGAGGAAGAAATAGAATACGAATAAGAAGACGAAAGGAAGAAAACGAAAATGAAGAGAAAAAGAAAGTAATTGAATATTAATTTTTATATTTGTTCATTTATGAATAAAGCACTTCTTGAACCCAAAAGGTACTTACTCCAAAGGGTATGTAAACTGCATATAAAGATGATCGGATAAGAAAAAGTTAGTTGTATGTTTTGTTAATTTTATTTGGAAAATAGTAATAACTTCAAATAATAACTCGAACGATATTACAAAACTATTGAACAGTGCTAGAATGTGCTAAAACAATTATAGAACTATGATACAATTTCATATAATGCAATGGGCATAATGAGTTACACGCAAAGGAATTTTCCACATGAACCTACATCTATTCAAGAAACTATGGACGAAGGGAAAGTGGTTGCGTATTTATGCATTCTCATTACTCGAGTTTATTACGATTTAATGGATACGAAAGAGTATCAAATACACCGAGAGTACTAATGAAAATATTTTCATTTCTTTTTCGCAAAAGGAGAGTTAGGTTATTTGAAATAAACTCATAAAGGGTTTTATACTGATACATTGATTGTAATAAATGGTCGTAAAAATCTGCTATATAAAAATCACTTCGAATTGTTATGATTCACTGCGGCTATTCGCCACGCTCTTCCTAAAAATTGAGACCCAACATCCAGATTTATTTATATACTACCGATCAGGTTAAATTATGAGAGCAGAGCGCTCATATATATTATGTGTAGATAATCGTGCCTTCTGTTGCATACAGAGTAGCTTAAGTAACAGGTCCCTGCAGAATTACCGTGCTTCCTAACCATTAAGTCTTTAATGGAACGTGACATTCACGTGCGGGCCATCTCCATCTTATCTCTCGCGCCTTGTGCAAAACTGCGTGTGTGTGTGAGTGCATGCGACTAGGTGAGTGAGCGCATTTATCGGAGAGTTTTACGAGGGTTGCTGAGGACGGGTAGGATGGGCGCAACGCGCGGCGGTCGCGTCGGGCGGAAGAGGAGGAGGGCGAGGTCGTTGAGAAGGGGAGGAGAAGAACGAGGCTCAAGGTAGGAGGAGCAGGAGTGGGACGTGGATGGTGGGGGACGAGAGAAGGGTTGTAAAATGAGCAATGTTTGCGAAAGTCTCCGGGTCTGGAGAGGTGGATTTAAAGACGTTCGTGTGTTAGCCGCGTACCTCATGTTTTTGCTTATTTAATTCTGACTCTCTATTTCACTGACATTACTTAGATTTATTATTTATAAATTTTTTGGGGTTTTTTTTCTGTTATTTTCAGTTTCGTTACACTTCTTCTGCCTTCCTTTTTATTATGTATAAAGTCTCACTTTGTTTAAATTCATTTTTACTAATTCTAATCATATGCATTATAGAATTAGAAGTCTTGCTTCCTAAACTATAGTTCGCGGGTTCAGTCACAACCAACTACGGTGGATATTTATACGGCCGAAAATTTTCAGTATTTAATGGACAAATATGACTGACGTTGTACTGGTCATGTACCATTTGTCACCAGTACGATTTTATTTCCAGCTGCTACCAGACCTATCAGGTTCAATTTCTATCTGTTCATAAATGTAAATTAATTGCTAGGATAAATCGTTAAATCTTTTAGCTTGGTATATATTGCATGTAAAATAGAAAATACAGTTCTTGAAACATATTTCCTTTCTACTTTGACAAATGAACAAATTCATTACTGAAAGGCAATTAGTTCACAATTTCGAATAGTGAAGAAGAAACAGAAAATGCATAAAATCTAAGATAGTTTTATCTTGCAATGCACTATTGTGTATGAAGGCACATATCTGTGTTATAGTGCAACCAAGTTTCCTTCCGCAGTACACATGCATTGATATGCTGACAACCCCCAACCAAAAATATTAAAATTGGGATAACATTTTCTAGGTTAGAGATTCAAGTATTCTTCGTTTTCTATTTTATCCAATTCCTCATGTATACCATAATATGAATGATGTAAAATATTATATCCCATATCACAAAGACGTTAGGAGAACCTTTATAACAATTTTGAAGATTAAAATTCGATCTCTACGGAATGTCAACCGCTTTATAATTAGTAGCATCGTTGATTATGTTATTAAATAATCGACATCGTAAACTTTCAATCGCATCGAAATCATCGCATCATAGCATCGAAAGTGGAAATAGTAAACAGTTTGTAGTATAGACGGCTATGGGGTATAAAATTTCAAAACGCCCTATGCTAGAAACTGTTTATCATTTCCCTTTCATAAAAATAAATACCTAAAAGCAGCTTTTTGGATTTCGCACAAGCGTTTGATTGTGTTTGGCACCAAGGCTTGCTTTACAAATTACATAATACAAATAACATAATACACAGTTGCATCTCAAATCGCTCTTTTTCAGTCAAGTTAAATAGTTATATTTCTTCTCCTCAATAATCCTTGCTGGAGTCCTCAAGGGTTCCCCTCTCCCCTTCGTTCAACATATTCACTTTTGATGTATACCCTTTGAGACACACACACCACAGTGTTTTACGCTGATGATATAACCGTCCATGCAGCGGACTCACTGCTTTCCCCCCATACATTAATTGCAAGACGCACTAAACATTTTATAGAATTGACATCGTCATGGAGACTTAATCTAAACCCATCCAAATGCGAATCTAAATATTCACTCTTCGGCACATCATTAATGTCACTCTCATATATATTAATAATCAAACATTCATTGAATCTCCAAATATCCTATAAAATATCAAGTTGCTCCTTGACACCAGACTAACTCGAAAGCGACATTTTAAATAATGTAATAAAGCACTGACGCACTTTTTAAATTGTATCCTTTAATAAACAAAGTCAGATCTTAATATAGATCTCTCCGTATTACTGTACAAAACTGTCATTCGTCCACAATTACATACGTAAAACGCTCCAAACATTTCAAAATAAAATCCTTCCCACTGCCGTCAAAGCGCCTTGGTCACATGTCAAACAAGCAACTCAGAGAGTTTGTTCTTCACACAATTGATGCTTATATCAGTCACAATCATTTTTTTCTTCCTCTTCCATCTTTCCTGCAACACATATTTAATCTAGAAAAACATATAACCAACACGAAGAATCAAATCTGATTCCCAAAGGACAAATTTAAATTGCTTTAAAGAGAAATGCATGATTCACAAACTTACTTTACTTTCTTTTCTTCCTGTCTTATTCTTAGTCTTATTATCCTTAGTCATATTCTCCATACATCCTCACATACAAACTATTAATTATTGAGGTCTCCAGTGGATAACCTCACTCATCAGTAACACTTGAGTTCTAAGTTTTCTAGGTTATAGTTCATAAACAATCTTGTAACGCGCTCACTGCTATATAAGAAAATAAAATTAATAAAAAAAGGATTGCGATAGCAATAGAGAAACTTTAAGGCCCAGCTATTAGAAATTTTAATTTTATTTTATGATAGTTACTAGTTCGTATTTTATTATTGTTTATTATTATTATTATTATTATTATTATTATTATTATTATTTTACTTCAATGGAATAAAACGTGAATAAATGGTAGGACCTTTCAGATTGTGTTATCGGAATACATTCCGGATTAGAAGTGTGATGAAAGAAACAATAAAATAGTGACCATTGTTTGAGACCTCATCGCATCCGCCTTCTGAGAGGTTTGATCAGGGTTCGGATCTGTCTTTAGACAGTATAACGAAATTGGAGGAGAATCTGAGCGGCCTGCTGCTCTCTTCTGTAATTTTCCGTGGTTTCTCAGATAGTCACCAGGCGAATGCCAGAGCTGTACTCTTCAACGGGCCACGGAGCGTCGGCGATCTTTCCTTCCTCTTCCTCGACCATCCTCAACCTTACTTGGACACAATTGCACTCACAAGCACTGCATTGTCACACATGTAGGAGACCGGTCGGGGTTTAGAGTTATCCCGCTGGGGCGGTGCCGCTGGTAGGAGATACTTGACTGGAGAAAATCTCGCAAGCCGACGTAGGTTGGGTGCCGAATTCGCCAGCCAGCGGGGGAAGACCACTGCTGTGGAAACAGGCACTACTTTGTCGTATTAATAACCTTGGCAGTTCACGCGCCAGGAATCAATCATCAATCAATCGTTCAGGTGTCGGGTACGATGGATCAGAGAAATGAAACATTTGTTCTTCTTTTCGTTAAAATGCTCCTAGTTAAGAGTTTAATAGTGAGACTGTATTTTATGTGACACAACCGTCCTTTTCACGGAAGCAATTTCTTTCTTGAGCGCTGCATTAAATCTCGATTATATTCTGTAGACCAAATATGTTCTTTTCAGAGACCATGGATGGCATGGTAGGCATGAGTAAATTCGGGAGGCGACACTATACACAATAGGCGACACATAGGCATGAGTAAACCTGGGAGGCGACACTATACACACACACACACATAACACACATACACACATACACACATACACATACATACATACATACACACATACACATACATACATACATACACATATACACACATACATACACATATACACACATACATACACATATACACACATACATACACACATACACACACATACATACACATACATACACACATACATACACACATACATACACATATACACACATACACACAATACACACATACATACACACATACACACATAATACACATACACACATACATACACACACATATACACATACACACATACACACATATATTGACATCCGTTGCCAGGTCTCGAAACGGAGCACATCAATATTCAAGAATAAGATGAGCTGTTTGAACGCGCGCCAACGCGCATGAATACAATCGAAAATGAAAACTACGAACTATATCCGTAAGGGAGCGTCTCGGTAGAGTATGCGACACCTGAGAGTCGGGAGAAAGAGCTTTCTTTCTGGAAGTAACAGCTGGAGAGAGGACCTACCGATCACGAGAAGGCGGCACCTCGTACTGCTACGGACTTCAGGACTGCATCTACGATAAAACTCTTCAAGACATTCGAGGAGGTAATTATCATATTACAAGGCATTAAAACAATTCATCAGGAAAAGGATGAAAGTATAAGTGACGCATTTAAAATCTTGTAAGAGAGAGGAGTGTGAATAGCATGAAACTAACGAGGCCATTCATTTCTTTTCTTTGCAGTTTTTTTTTTATTTTATATTTATTCTTCTTATACGATAGACTCAGTTGTCGTATTGTAGATTCTTTTAAATATGGAATTAAAAGCTAGTTACATTCTAAAAGAATACGAAAAGAGTATCAACGGAAAACGACGGAGGCACATCGTGAGTTGAACAACGGTACTGGAAAGGGGCGACCGTGCGGTTCTGCAGAGGGGCGGCTTTGCTCCGACCGAGCTGCAAGGATCAAGGACACCGAGCGACTGGAAGGTCGACGCCGTAGATTTCTCTACGCCGTGAAAAGACACAGTAAGGTCGTGCCAACTTGAACAATTTGTAGATATTAGAAGGAATAATTTGTTTCGGAAAAAAAGTATTAGGACAGGTTCTTTATACCCATATTCTGTAAAAAATAGAATAAATCTTTTCTTTAAAAAAAAACTTAGCTAATGTGTAAAATTGCAACTAGGGAATTTACCACGGGAATGATTAGGAAAAGTTTTAAGTTTTCTTTGAAATTGATTTAAATGAGAAAGGAAACAGTGTAGTTAATTATTGAGAGTGTAAGTTGTTTTCTTTTTCAGCAAGACAAAATTCTTGTATATGTAAAGTGTTTTATGTTCAGTTGACTGTAACAGCAATTTAATTAGAATATACTTAAGTAAGTGGAAAGTGATTCGACTTGAGTTTCTTGTAAATGCATTCAATCCACAACGGCCCACATGACCCTGATCCCCGCTATTCTAATTGTATTTTTTATTTTGCGCCCACCTTGAAAACCCATTCTGAGCTAGGCGGAGGGTGGTCGCAACTGGCGCCATAAGGGGCTCGATTATTGGATGCATTTACAAAACTCGATTTGAAAAACTGAGACCAAAATTTGGTGGAATCCAAATTTCTAGTACAATTGAATCACAATTCACTAAGATTGTGAACAGGTTACAGAGAACAAAAAAAGTGTTGTGTAAAAGTGTGTTTTTCTGGAGTGTTTTTCAAAAGGGTATTATATGAAAGTGTTATCTGTTCGAGATAGTGTTTGGTATTGGTGTGTAATAATTGTAAAAAGTGTATTGTGTCTGGGAAAGAGGATTGATTGATTCTAGGCAGTTAATACAGTCAAAATGGCAGATAAATATAACGCGGCTAGGAATTTAACTACCGTTGAAGGATCGTCTGGGGATTCAGATAGCGATAGGGAAGTGGGAGGACAAGCTCCAAGTACCCATGATCGCGAAAGAACGGTAGAAGTAGAACAAGGAACGTCAGGAGAAACTAGCATGGCCTCGCTGACGGAATCACAACAAACGCCAACACAAGATCCGGATGAGGAACAACGAAACCTCGACAGGGCAAATTTAATGATGCAACGATTAATAGGACAATCATGCAGCAATTAGATCGAGGTTAGGAATGCAGAATGAAAAGACAAAGGAAAACATAAAGAAATTAGGACTAACTTAGAAACAAAATTAGAAGAAAATAATAGAGTTAGAAGAGAATATAAAATGCAATTCACTGAATTAGCAGAACAGTGGAAGGTCGAATTTAAGAATGAGATTCAACAAGAATTAGGCAGGAACACGAGAAGTTAGAAGAAAAATTCACGGAACTGGGTCATGAATTAGAAGAGAAGATTGATCAAGTTACGAAAGGATTTGAAAATAGGATCGAAATGCAATCAGATCTTATAACCACCGTGTCCGACAGGCAGACTGAGATCGAACAAGGTGTAGAGAAGTTTCAAAAATAGTTACTGAACAAGTTAAGGTCTGCTAGTAAATTAGATAGTGGAATAAAAGCTCTTTCGGAACAAGATGGGGTTCTACAACATCAAATTACAGCATGTACGAATGACGTTGTAGAATGAAAATCAAATTGAAAATTTACCATCGAGTGGAGGAAGCGTTCCGCACACGTATTTTTCATTACCGTGTACTCCTAAATTTAGTGCAGCGGAGATGAAAATCCATGCGTATTTATGAGGCAGGTGGATAATTTCTTTTCTTTAAATTATGTTCCGACAATAAGAAAACTCACATAGTCTATCAGATGATGCAGGGTAATGCACGAATATGGGCAGATAGTTTAGAGAATTACCAAAAACTATGACAGAATTTAAAGAAAAATTTTACTCAAGATACTGGAACAATGAAACTCAAATTAATTTCAAAGTTAATGTAATGTATGGTACGTGGCAGAAAGGTACGATGTCCATGCAAGAATATGCAGAGGAGAAGTTAGCTAGTTTCAAATTATGTACTTCGACGATCCGGATGACGAAATTGTCTGTTTGTTACACGTCATTTTCCGTCACACAAATTTGTTAGAATCTTGCCAATGTCCACGGAAAAGCATAACGCAGCTGGGATTGTATGATGCGACTTTCGTTACAATGAGAGGTTACAGAGAACAGGGCAAATGTTAGTGGTCCGGTAGAAGCAGACAGCAGGCAGCAGCACATTATGTAAGCAAATCAGAGAAAGAGGAACTTACAAATCGGAACAGCACGTAGAAGAACAGACCTATGCTAGTCAAGATAGGACGCCGTCTAAGGATAGGAATAGAAAAATTCTATTGATAGAGGAGTTTTCCAAAACAGAAAAACTAAACCCAGTACATCTCGCGGACATGAGACGGAAAATTAGAAAGGTTTGTTTCGACACGCCATCCCGCCGCAAACCTAATAGAAGAATCTAGGAAGAAGAGGTGGCGATATTATCGATCAAATTAATCTCATTTGATGACGAACCGTGGAACGAAGAAGAACAAAAGCAGATCGGATCCAGGCGACAGTGTCCGAAGCTTAGGTTAAATGTCAGGTGTTGATACGTCAGTACTAGTGGATACAGGTTAGTGCGACCTCCGTCATAGCGGAAAGTTTGTTGAATGAATTGAAAAACCAGGAGTGGAGGTACCTACATTGCTGCTCGTAAAGTCTTTTCTGATAGGTGCAAATCGGAAAAATCAAAGCCAATAACAAGACAAGTTTATTTGGATATAGAGATAGCAAGAATAAGTATCAAGTTGTGTGCCTAGTAGCGTCGGAACTTTTATATCCGCTCATACTGGGATCGATTTCATGAAACAATATGGGGTTGTTATCAACTTAGAAAAAATACTCTAACGTTAAAACCGAATAATCAACAGGATCTCGAATTTGATTCGTTCACATGGAATTATTGGGAGGCGAATTGTTTTAAAGGAAGAAGTGAAGCTGAAAATTCGTTCGCATGTGCAAGGAAATTCTAATCTTAATGAAAATCAGAAGAAACAATTAATTGAAGTATTACTTAGAATCAGAAAGTGTTTTGCAAAAACAAGAATCCAGTAAAGATTTTCAATTCGAAATAGAACTAACAGATAAAACGCCATTCACGGGTTACCAATATGTCATTCCAGAAAAACATAAGGAGGAGGTGGATAAGCTCATTGCTACAATGGTTAAAGATGATATTATCATGAAGTCCAAAACCTCTTATCTAAGTCCGATAGTGCTCGTAGAAAAGAGTAATGGGAAGATAAGGTTGTATTTAGATGCAAGATGATTGAATCGTTACCCTACCGTACAGAGACAGACCGTTGCGTGTAGAGATTTAACTAATCAATTATCCGGCATCAAGTGGTTGAGTTCAACTGACTTCACTGCATCGTGATTGGCAAATAGCGATAGACCTAATGAGACAATATACAGGATTTATTCACCGGGGAATTTCGTATGTTTTCAAAAGAATGCCATTTGGACTCAAGAACAGTGCATCTGCTCTTGTGCAATGTTTAGACAATATCATTGACAGAGAGATGTCTAGCGATGCTTTTATCTATATTGATGACGTGCTCGTGTATTCGAAGACATTTGAAGAACACATGAACAAGCTAGATATTTTGCTGAAACGTCTCATTGAAAATAATTTACAGTTGAATTTGGAAAAAAGTAATTTTTGCACTAAACAAGTTAAATTCTGGGTATGATTTGACAGTCAACGGAGTCAAGATGAACTTGGAGAAAATGCAAGAAATAGATAAGATTCACCGCCTAAAAACACGAAACAACTCAAAAGTTTATTAGGTTGCGTGAACTATTACCTAAGGTTTATTCCGAATTTCGCCATACACACTGCAATATTTCTTCCGTTGCTGCGAAAGCACACTAGATGAAAGTGGGAATACAATTGGAAAGTATAATTTCCATAGTTTACGACCTTTTAAAGAATAGAATAAATGTCAAGAGAAAGAATAAAAGAATAAAGACGAAAGAAGAAGGAGAAGAAGAAAGAAGAAGAAGGAGAAAGGAAGAAACAAGATAGCTCGACATTCCAGAATCAAGACAGAAGAAAGGAAGAGCATCAAGTTTGGTTAAAAGATTTTTCGGCATATGAAATCAAATTCCAAAAAATCTTTTTTTCCGAAAGAAGGGGTTATGTGACCATCCGTTTGCCGAGGTCTCGAAAAGCGGAGCATCAATATTCAAGAATAAGATGAGCTGTTTGAACGCGCGCCAACGCGCATGAATACAATCCGAAAATGAAAACTACGAACTATATCCGTAAGGAGCGTCTCGGTAGAGTATGCGACACTGAGATCGGAGAAAGAAAGCTTTCTTTTCTGAAGTAACAGCTGGAGTGAGGACCTACCGATCACGAGAAGGCGGCACCTCGTACTGCTACGGACTTCAGGACTGCATCTACGATAAAATCTTCAAGACATTCGAGGAGGTAATATCATTTACAAGGCATTAAAACAATTCATCAGGAAAGGATGAAAGTATAGTGACGCATTTAAAATCTTTGTAGAGAGAGGAGTGTGAATAGCATGAAACTAACGAGGCCATTCATTTCTTTTCTTTGCAGTTTTTTTATTTTTATATTTATTCTTCTTATACGATAGACTCAGTTGTCGTATTGTAGATTCTTTTAAATATGGAATTAAAAGCTAGTTACATTCTATAAAAGAATACGAAAAGAGTATCAACGGAAAACGGACGGAGGCCACATCGTGAGTTGAACAACGGTACTGGAAAGGGGCGACCGTGCGGTTCTGCAGAGGGGCGGCTTGTCCGACCGAGCTGCAAGGACAAGGACACCGAGCGACTGGAAGAGTCGACGCCAGATTCTCTACGCCGTGAAAAGACACAGTAAGGTCGTGCCAACTGAACAATTTGTAGATATTAGAAGGAATAATTTGTTTCGGAAAGAAAGTATTAGTACAGGTTCTTATACGATATTCTGTAAAAAATAGAATCAATCTTTTTTTTCAAGAAAAACTTAGCTAATTGTAAAGTTGCAACTAGGAATTTACGACTGAATGATTAGGCAAAGTTTAAGTTTTCTTGAACTTGATTTAAATGAGAGAAAGGAAACAGTGTAGTTAATTGAGAGTGTAAGTTGTTTTTTTTTTCAGCAAGACAAAATTCTTGTATATTAAAGTGTTTTATGTTCATTGACTGAACAGCAATTTAATTAGAATATACTTAAGTAAGTGGAAAGTGATTCGACTTGAGTTTCTGTGTAAATGCATCTAATCCACAACAGCCCACATGACCTGATCCCCGCTATTCTAATTGTATTTTTTTATTTTGGCCCACCTTGAAAACCCATTCTGAGCTAGCCGGCGGGAGGTGGTCCACTACACACATACACACATACACACATACACACATACATACACACATACACACATACACACATACGCACACCAATATATCACGCATATTGTCAGTCTCCTTAAGAACGTAACTGCAGATGTGACTTGCAGTGCACCAGCTTTATTGACACCATTCCGAACAAAAGTCACTACCATTTGTTTGTTTGGGTCAAAGAATCACATATATGGCCCCCTTTGTCACGATTTGCACCCTCACTGTCCGACGTTTTACTACCCGCTGTCGATGTTCCTGCGACAACCATCGTTCACGCTGCAATGTTGTATCTTCAAGGTCCCGTCACAGCATTTACTGTCGATTTCTCTGCCACAATGTACCGTTAGCAGTAGTTCATTTCACCCATTTCCACCATTATTGCTACGTTCTTCAATCATTAACATAACCAATTGAATAAACAAGGTGCTTTTGCAGTGCAATCACGCCTATTCCAACTGCCCCTCATCCTCCCGCGCAAGCATCAGATATATTGGTGTGTGTGTGTGTGTGTGTGTGTGTGTGGTGTGTGTGTGTGTGTGTGTATAGTGTCGCCTCCCCTTCGAATTTACTCATGCCTACCATGCCCATCCATGGTCTCTGAAAAGAACGTATTTGGTCTACAGAAGTAGCATACTAATCGAGATTTAATGCGCGCTCAAGAAAGAAATTGCTTCCGTGAAAGGGACGTTTGCGTGGCATAAATCCAGTCTCACTATTCAACTCTTAACCAAGGAACATTTTTAACGAAAAGAAGAACAAATGTTGTATCTTCAAGATCCGTCACAGTATTTACTGTCGATTTCTCTGCCACAATGTACCGTTAGCATTAGTTCATAAACATCTCCCATTTCCACCATTATTGCTACGTTCTTCAATCATTAACATAACGAATTGAATAAACAAGCTGCATTTGCAGTGCAATCACGCCTATTGCCACTGCCCCTCATGCTCCCGCGCGAGCATCACCTCGCCACCTCCGCAATCCGCAGCGCCTCCGGCGTCTGACGAAGACGAACGACGCGGGCGCCGGAGGCAGGCGCGCGTGACGAGGAAGCCCGCGCCGTCGCCTCCCCTGCCTCATCTGCCCTTGATGACGGCGCGGAGTGGGCGTGGCGGAACAGGCTGGGGTCCCGGGTGAGACGGGGTGAAGGGGCTGGGGTGGAGCAGGCCGCCAGGCCGGGCCGGGGTGGGCTGGGGTGTGGGAGGCGAACCGGACGGGACTGGGCGGAGCGGCCGGATGGAGCGGGGCGGATGGCGGACGTGGCAGTCGTTATGGGAGGTGGGGATGCGCGAGGAGTCGCAGCGGGGCAAAGCGTGGCGGGGTCGAGCGAAGTGGGGCGGGTGGACGTCGCCGTCGCCCCCTAAGCCTCCATCTGCCCTTGATGACGGCGCGGAGTGGGCGTGGCGGAACAGGCTGAGTCGGGTGAGACGGGGTGAAGGGGCTGGGCTGAGCAGCCGCGCCAGGCCGGGCCGAGGGCTGGGGGTGTGGGAGAGGCGGAACCGACGGGACTGGCGGAGCGGGCTGGATGGAGCGGGCGGGATGTGGCGGGACGTGGCAGTCGTGACTGGGAGGTGGGGATGCGCGAGGAGTCGCAGCGGGCAAAGCGTGGCGGGGTCGAGCGAAGTGGCGTGGGAGCGCCGCGCCCCTGCCTTCTCATCTGCCCTTGATGACGGCGCGGAGTGGGCGGCGGAACAGGCTGGAGTCGGGTGAGACGGGGTGAAGGCTGGCTGGAGCGGCCGCCAGCTCGGGGGGGGGCTGGGGTGGGAGGCGGAACCGGAGGGGACTGGGCGGAGGGGGGGGAGGAGCGGGCGGGATGGGGGGACGGCAAGTCGTACTGGGAGGTGGGATGCGCGAGGAGCGCAGCGGGGCAAAGCGGGGGGGTCGAGCGAGGGGGCGGGGGACGTCGCCGCCGCCCCTGCCTCCATCTGCCCTTGATGACGGCGCGGAGGGGCGTGGCGGAACAGGCTGGAGTCGGTGGACAGGGGTGGGCGGGGCTGGAGCGGCGCGCCAGGCCGGGCCGGGGGGCTGGGTGGGAGGGGGAAACCCGGGACGGGACTGGCGGAGCGGGCCGGGATGAGCGGCGGGATGTGGCGACGTGGTCGTGTACTGGGAGGTGGGGATGCGCGAGGAGCGCAGCGGGCAAAGCGTGGCGGGTCGAGCGAGTGGGGCGGGGTGGATCGCGCCGTCGCCCCTAAGCCCTCATCTGCCCTTGATGACGGCGCGGAGTGGGCGTGGCGGAACAGGCTGGAGTCGGTGAGACGGGTGAAGGGGCTGGCTGGAGGGCGCGCCAGGCCGGGCCGGGTGGCTGGGTGGGGGAGAGGCGGAACCGGACGGGACTGGGCGGAGCGGGCCGGGATGGAGCGGAGCGGGATGTGGCGGACGTGGCAGTCGGTACTGGGAGGTGGGAGGCGCGAGGAGTCGCAGCGGGGCAAAGCGTGGCGAGGTCGAGCGAGTGGGGCGGGTGGACGGAGCGGCGGGTCCCGGCGGATTGATTGTTTCGGGCTCGTCAACTGCTACAGTCATTAGTCCTGTTAGTGTAATGTTTTATCCTGGATGGCGGGGTTCCTCACTCACTGAATGCTAAATCTGGCGCCGAACACCGTCGTCTCACGGAGGATTTCTATCTTTAGATAACTCCACAGGCGGTACGCTGTCACAGCGGCGGTTAACCGGGGGTAAAGTAGTCTCGATGTGCGGTAAACTAGTGTATGCAATTGTGTATGTGTGTAAGTAAGGTTAGAGGATAGGACAAGGAAGAGGAAGGAAAGATCGTGCACGTTCCGTGGCCCGTTTGTTAGGAAACTGCTATAGCATTCGCTGGTATTGGTAGGAGAAACGACGGAAAGCAGCCGCTGAATTCTCCTCTTCGGCAGTGACCTTTTTCCTGGTGAGTCGATTGATTATTTCGTGTTGCCACGCGCATCAATTGCTGTGGTCATTAATACCGCAGATTTGTGCATAATTTTCACGGTTTGTGGCGTAATGATTCTCCACTGAATGGACAGATCCGGCACCGAACTACCGTCGACTAGCGAGGTTTCCTCCAACCAGGTATCTCACGAGGCATCGCCCCTGCTGGACAAGCTCTAAGCCCCGACCAGTCTCCCGGCGTGTGATGGTGTAGTGCATGTTAGTGTAGTGTGTAGGGGTGAGGATAGGGCAAGGAAGGGAAGGAAAGATCGCGCGCGGTCCGGCCCGTTCGTTGGGTACTGCTCGGCATTCGCCTGGGTTGATCGGAGAAAACACGGAAAATTACCGATCAGAGCAGCCGTCCGCTAGAATTCTCCTCCAGACAGCGGCTGAATTCCGCAAATTGTAGCTAGTGTCAAAAATTCTGCCGCCGTCGGAACTCGAAATCTAGGATGTCCTGGCCAGAGGCACTGCAGTTACATCAGTTGATGCCTGAGCCACCCAGGCGGTCTGCCGGATGGAGTGTGGGGGAGTGGGGTAGAGTGCGGGCGCGGAGGAGCTGGTCGCAGCGGACCGCTATGCGTCTAGGAAGGATGAGCAGGTCTTCCGGCTGCTTCGGGCCGGGAAGTCGCGCGCAGGGCCCGCCGCTCCGTCATAATTGCATTTGCCCAGCGCAGCGGGGACTGACTGTTAATGTCACGGTCTGCTCCGTTTTCCTCTAGACAGCTGTTTCAAGCTCCAGTTTGTTTTGTGCAAGTGGAAAAGGGATCTCACAGTGACAAATAACAGAACTTGAGGCTTAAAGTTTATAGTGATACGTGGGAAACTGCTTGGATGGTTGGTGTTTGTTCGTTTATGAAGATTGATCTGTAAGAAGAAACAAGTTTGCTACAAATGTGAATGAAATATAATTTTTGAGTTATTTTTGTTGCTCGTTTTGTAAACTCTACGTTATGAGATGACATAAACCTGAGAAATTCTTCAGTGGGTGTATTGAAACGTTTTCAGGAATATATAAAACACATTGATATAACATGTGTATAGGAAGTGAAAGAAAAAATAAAAATAGATTCAGCTTTCTATTTCAATTAAAGAATTCAATAAATCATGTCTCTGGAAACTACACAAGAGAGCAAATGCAAATTTACTTCGATATTTGTGCAGATAAATATCGGTTGTTTCATACTCTGTAGCGAGTGAGTATATTTTAAAATCGGTCAGCAGAAAAATTGATTAAAATAAAGACTAGGTAAAATAATAAACGTTGCAAAAATTTCGCGTTGCAGAATATTATTTTCTCAGAGCACATATCTCGCAACGAAAAGAATAAACTTTATTCACATTTGTTTCTTAATTTTTAGATAAATTTCACATGACGTTTGAGATCTGGAGAAATATCAAATGCATTTTCTCACACAAATGCATTTGATTAGAAACATCAGCATAATTATATTAACAACGCAAGAAACATTAAAATACTTATCGATCAAAAAAACAAAATATTGGTTTCAAATTCCAGGGCCTTGATAGGACTTATAAATATTCGAACGCTATATTATATAATGTATATAATATAAACATTCATACAGGGTAAGCCCGTTTGAAAACAATTTATATTTATGTTCGAAGTATTTCAAACTTTAAACAATTTAATTTTTGTTATTATTACGAAAGCCCGAATAAATTTCTTACAATTCTTATATGAATCCACGAGCCATCTCTACAGACTGGGTTTTCTTTGAAAACGTATTCTGTCAAAAATAGGTTGGTTGGAGTCTAAATATTAACAAATCAGGCAATAAAATATTTATATTATTCATTTCGTAATACTCTTAATTAAACTTTGTCATTGTATTTACAAATCTTACTTTTGCAAAAATTACTTTTGGTCTGCCATTTGATCAAAATATTCTTTCGTTTACTATAAATGGCTGATTTTTCTTTGCAAAGGTTATTAAATTTTAAATGTTTATGTGTCTGTTTGTCTATATTATTTTATTATGCTTGGATCTTTGTTTCTTAAACGGATCTTGAGCAGCTAATGGAGATGAATTATTTCACACTTTTCATTATTATTCTATTGCGACAGTTTCGAGAATAATTTTTCCTCCCCTTCGGCTAGAACATTTATGAAATTAGACGACCTTTGCAGCATATGAAACGTGCAGAGATACATCACGTTGACGTTCTTGATGAGCTATCAAGGTACTGTAACGAACCATGTTCTCCAGTCGCCGTTCTCCACACCGCTGCCAACATCATCGCGGTCACTCGTCCTTTTAAACTCAACGGACAGCAGAGCACGAGCGAGTGCTGCCACGTATCTGGACGATCTCATTTCTACAACTTCATAACAAAAATATAATATTCTAATAAGAACCTTTTAATAAGATTACTCAATATACTCATGTAGAGCTTATCTTTTGATAATCTTTTGATTGTTGAATTTGTTTGTTCGACGTGTTCCGCAACGCTTAGAATTCGTGAGTAATTTGTACACTGGCATGCCGCGGAAGATAAGTTTCGCACGAAGAATCTTGAAGTCCACCGGGAATTTTCTCTTGTATCTTCTTATCAGAATTGAAAATTGTTAATCTCTCTAATCTGAATATCAATTACCCGTGTTACTAATAAAAATATTAAATAAACAAAATTAATTTCCTAAACCTAATAATATTACAGAGACTATTTACAATTGATTACTTTCTCGAATGTCGTGGATGGACATTTCTATTTCGACTGTTTTTTTACTCGTGTCGGATAACGTCTTGTTTTCTTAAAAAATTACTTAGAATATTTTATCACAAAAAAAATAAACTGAATATGAAATTTACTCTACAACATACACTAAACTCCTGATAATTCCATTTCCTGTATCTGAATATTTCCTACGAGTGTCACTCTCGTTGTTTAAAATATGGACAGCAAGATTTGCTGCCGGAACTAAATTCCATCTGGCCAAATCATGATTGTACAAAAATGCTACCTCGTTTTCACTCTTTTAATTTTCCATAACAAATTTTATAATTGGCCTTAACCTGTCTGCAGACAGTCACTTATGTCCTGATGGCTACACCTGTATTAAATCATGTCACCGTTGTGTTCAATTTTTTCCTCAAATTCTTCATATGACGCAATCTAATAAAATCTATATTTAAATTCAGCGAAGTACGAAATCATGAAAATGTTTATTTTATATTTAGATTATCCATTTCCAAATATTTTCTATTTGTTCCATCTTCTAACATTCCTGAATTCTGAAATTCGTGTTGGAATATTGGCGTTTTATTTTCGTCTCGTTCAGTATGGCTCATATGTCTCTTTATAAATGCGTTATACTACTTGTGTTTTGTCATTTCCTGTTAAGTGCCCAAAAGTAAGTTTTTGTTCCACTACGTATCAATATTTACCAGGGGATGTTTGGGTTTATCCCCGAATACATTCATTTTGATTTGATTTATTTAAAAAAATGGACGTAGGGAAAAAAGCATAATCGGGACACGTTTTGCGGGCTCCTGCAATCTCTTCCCCCTCTTTCAATAGAAATACTTGAATGATGTAACAACAAAGGAGGTAAGCAACCTTTGAAAACTAGACTTTTTCTCTAGTCCGTTTAAAAAAGAACCTTTTTTTCACCTGGAAGCGAACTACATATTTAATTCTGTATTATTTCTGATAAAATAGCAACTCGTGACCCCAGATGTACTTCTAGAAAAAAGAGAGACCAACAAAATCAGAGCATAGTGAAGATATACGCTTAGAAGCAAAACCAGGTCATTTCAGCATTTCTTAATGAATCAAAGGAAACTGGAAAAAATCTTTAATATTCTAGGAACAGGTAGGCAGAAGAAAATCTTTTATTTGGCTATTAAAATTTTCAATACTCGTAAATTTTAATTGTTTAAAATCAACTGGCCATGAGTTGTAAGTAACGCATTATACGTGACTTTATTGTAATGGGCTCTTTTATTGACACCTGATATTATATATTTGTAGATATTATAGGGCCTAGGTTATGAAGAGAAAGTAAGATAACTCTTTCTCTTCTCCATTTTGTGCCTCCTGATAGCGCTAGTGCAGATTTGCGACTGTTCTTACCGATTTCGTTGGTTCAATTAATTGTAGAGCGGTCGCATTTTTTACAGTTGTTAGAAAATGTCTTAAATTTTATATCAGAATCCATTCAATCTTCATAATAATAATTATTAAGAAATAAAATAAGCAAAGATCTCGCCTACTACCAAGCTAATACATGAGGAAACAAAAAAAGATATAATATGGGAATAAGACTACTATTTAAAAGGGAAAAAACCCATCAGTTATTCCTACCTATCCTATCATTATTCATCTTACCGTAGGATCAGTCTAGGCATCTAGGCACTAGGCGCAAGGCATCTAGGTGCTAACCGAGAACTAGCGAGAATATGTGGGTATCTCAGAGTGTTATCTATGGGTACTCTACGTTATCTACGTCCCGGATTGGGAACTAGAGAGATGAAGAGAGAGAAAATGAGAGATGTTCAAGACCCCTCCCAAGACCCTATTCGGATGGTTAGGAGTGGATGCCGTGGTTGGGGGAACAGCCATTGAAGCTGACCCGAGGAAAACATAGTTTAGTTTAGTTTTACTATTTAAAGTATTGTTCACTATCAGTTACTATTTTCAAAGCCCTTGTATGCCCAATAATTTTCCCTCTAAATCACATCTTGTAGATGTGATTACAAGATTTCCCTTTCGTCGGGTGTATGCCCATTGCATATGCCTCTTGGCGCCTCAATTTTGGGCCGAGGTGGGTCGTACTCTGCGCGAAGGGGACGATAGTGGATCGCGGTATGAAACGCAGGTCTTTTTTAAAATAGTTTGTAGGTTTTGAATTGATTATAATACAAATTATTGAAATTAAACTTACAAATTTACGGCCGTAAGTCAGACAAATGATGGTATTAAGTAATGACAGTATTATTTTGAGAGTTTAACGTATAAAATACAGAAAAGGGGATCATCTGTAAAAGACCTTTCTATAATATTAATAGATATAATTTTATCGAGATTATTCTTAACTCTATCATTTTTAATTAAAATTTGACGTAGTAATTCCAATCTTTTGGGTAGTATCCCTGACTGCCAGGACAAATCAATTTTGGAATGCCTATTTTTATTATTGACATTATGAAAATCAAACAAAATAAAAAAGAGTCTAACATATTTCATTGCCCAAGTGTTACACTAATTTTGTGAAAACGTACAACAAATTTTAATGACAATCGCTTACTTGGTAGACATACACTATTATAAACAACGCAAAACATTAAATGAACAATTTCATTGTAGGAAAATAAATTCACATAACTGTTTATACTGCTTAAATTTCACAACACTAACAGGGTTTGAAACTATTGTCTAAAAACACTGAAGTGCCACTGATTCGTGCGTTCACCACAGTTTCATTCTCAGCTGTCCGAAAAGCATGAAAGCGCCGAGAGTAATCACACTTTCTCTTCTACCGTTATGAAACGGGGTTATTATACTATTATAACCCTTTGTTTGACGGGTAACCTTAGCAACGTTTGCCTCAAAGCAAGAGCCGTATCCACGCAACAGCTGATTTCAGCGGTGCACTGAGGCTTACCACTCTGTTCGTGATGGCGCCGTCTGCATGCCATCTTTGCACAGTTACTCTTCATTCTTCCGATATTTTCGGTTACCTTAACGGCGCCATGTATAGAGGCTGCATTTGAAATTCTCCCTTTGGCAAACGAGAAGTGAGTACATCCTAATTTACGAAACATTACTTTGTAATATTTCTTATCATTTATGAGTTTAAAGATATGTTTTGAAATGAAGTCAGAGTAAATAGTCAATAAATGAAAAGAAATAAAGGATTTAGTATTGATAGTCATAAAATTAGTATTTTACTTTTTATTTAACATTTTTTTTAAAAGAATGAAGATTTTTTCAAAATGTCAATATTTATACTACTTGTAATTAATAAATATGTTTTCCACTCAAATGGAAAAAAAAACTTGATCAGTTCTATTAAAATGAAATATTTTCCGATAAAAATAAATAGTAATATTAGCGGACATACGTACAGAAAACTCATTCACTGAGAGCTCGACAAATGTTACCATCAGCAACGTGAAATGTTCTATGTCGTCTCGGCGAAACCATAAACCTGATGTCACTGCGGCGCCTCTGACCGGAGGTCCTAGGTTCGAGTCCTGACGGCGGCAGGATTTTCGACCAGCTTTTCAGCAAGTTCGAATGCAGTCTCGTCTGAAGGAGAATTCTAGTGGCTGGCTGCTCTGATCGGTAGTTTTCCGTAGTTTCTCCAATCAACAAGGCGAATGCCAGGCAGTACCTAACAAACGGTCACGGACCACGCGGATCTTTCTATCCACTTCCTTGTCCTATCCTCTCCATTTACACACACACACACACACACACACACACACACACTAACATGCACTACCCTCCCACATTTCTGGAGCCCGGTCGGAGCTTGACTTGTCCGCCTGGCGGTCCCGCTGGTGGGGGGAGCCCTATTTGGGCAACCCCGCTAGCCGACGGTAGTCAGCGCCGGATCTCCCATCCAGTGGGGAAGATTATCACCTTCTCCGAAAAAACATGCACTACACTTAAGGTTCTAATAACGTGCTGTTGACGCCCCCGAAACCCGTTAACCAAACAACCAGTATCGGGGAAAACCCCGCTACATAGTAGTACCCTTGACTTGCAGCTTGCAGACCTCTACGAAATCCTCTCCAGTGTACTCCTCCCAATCCGACGCTGAATCCGCGACGAGTGGGACTGCGACGACACCTGCGAGGGCGCAGGGGGCGCCCATCCCTCCCCCGCGCTTCCCGCTCACCTACGACGGCCTCTCCCGGCGCCGGAGCACTGCAGGTACACACACACACACACACACACACACACACACACACACAACACACATATATATATATATATATATATATTTATTTTGAGTCACGAAATGCATGTGGCATGCTAGCGGCAGCTGGGCTGGGTGAGGGTCAAAGCACTCGTCGCACCTATCCTCCTTCCCCACCTTGACATCGCTTTGTTGATCTAAAACAAGTCTAGATAGATGGGAAAGCAATTATTTTAGAGCAAACTGGCTGTCCACCTCTTAGTCGGTCCGCTTGGAGTGCAGGTAGAGATAGCAAAATTGTAATATGTATGTATTGGGCGTTTTGGGTCGGTAGTCCGACTTCGCCGGCCAGCTACCGTGTCCACTTGCCTGAATATTGTTAAAATCCCATGCTTGGTAAGAGGTCATGAGGCGAACATGTATTTTCGTCACCGTAACTAGCAAGATCCTTCTGCTTCAGCTTTTCTTCGTCACACAGCAACAGAAACTGGAACGATTTTAAGGAAAGCTACAACTATTTTTTCTTCGATCGGAATGGAACCGAACCACAGCATCGGAACCCTAGTACGCTACCCAGGCCCATCGCAGAGGAAAAAATTGTAATAAATAATAAAAATTAAAAAAACAAAAGAACTTCCAAAAATTACAAAAAAAGCTCCAAAAATTACAAACCACATCGTTTTTTAAACCTAGATTACAAATCTAGTACGATCTGTACGAAGCGTTATTTACAAAGGCGTAGTCTGACAGAATACTTTGGGTAAAAATAAAGAAAAACTCATTTTACCATAAAAAACTACATTTAATGGGTTGACCATTGTGATAGGGGTTACAAAATAATTTTTAAAAATTTTTTTAGATACACCTAAATAACTTGACTTCACAGCACACACTTGCTTGGTGCTGATCACATAGCTTTAGAAGTGTCCAGTAGTACTTTTCTACGATCGCCATCGTTTTATTATGATTGCTAAATGTTTCAAAAACACCTGAATGCTTCGACAAGGTATTAATTATTTATTTTCGTATTCATTATTCACAATATGAATTGACCTTGACTACGTAGAACATTGATTTGAAAATTAAGATGGCAGTCAAACTTAAGGCAGATTATACTTTAGGGCTCATATTGACATGTTATGTATCACACTAGAAGTAGGACATTTTTCTTAGAAATGTTTCATCATATTTAAAATCGATATTTAAACATGGTCGATTTTTGTCAGTTTCATCGACATCGAAAAATTTTGGTGATGTGTGGTGAGTCGATGTTTTGCTAACATTTGCCATCACCCTGCAGGATCGCAGTACCCTTAGACGAAGCTCCCCGGGCATCCCCGGCCCCGATGGCCGCCGCCCGCTCCACGCCCATGGCCACTTCCACCCGACGCCTCGCCGAGGACCACCCCGACCAACACGGATAGGAAATGCCCCGACTGTACTCGAAAATTCCTTATGAGAAACAATTGCATTTCCATGCAGTTTCCATCCGAATGCGCCTCCTGCAAAGCACACCATGGATTGAGGAGGGTTACGACTGCAAACCCCCACGTTTAGAACAGGCTGAGGACGTGCCTTCTAAAACGAATAGAGTTGTTGTCCATATGAACGTAGCGTGCAACCAACGTGCCTTTAGGAAGAGAATCGGGCATGGCTCTTACATGAAGTGTCGTGATCACCACGGAAGTGATGCGGTCTACCTTTTCCAAAACGGTCCTGACATTCAAGAGCTTTCGGCGAAAAATCATCAACGGGGTGTTGCTTATGACAGGGATTCCAACATCCGAGAATTCTTACAATATACGTGATGACAACCACGTTCCAAAAAACCAACGTGACCATGTTTTAAAGAAAGTCTATATCCCGTTCCGCGAGAAGGGAATGGGAGAATATGCTTTTCCTCCCGATGGCAGGCGAGACCAGTTTCCTGATATTAGTTCTAACAATGTGTATGATCCAGACATCCATGATGACCATGAAACTCACGTTTTGCACAAGAGTTACAAATTGAGTAAACATCCCAAGGAATACAAGTCGCACAACCAGAAGAGCTTCAGTTTCCGTGATGTTCTCTTTCCAGGATCTTCCCACTCCCGTCTGTTTCTGAGGTCGGAGCTCTAATCAGCGTATCCTTCGAAGAAGCATGCATTCCAAAGGCCATAGCTCACATATTCATCACGGTCAGGTTTTCCAGCAAGATCCATCTTCGCCCAACTTTTTCATCACATTCTGCACAACCATCGTCCCTGCATGCAACACGACGTTCGTGGCGGTTCGCGACCCTCGTCTTCCGAACATGGATGGCGTCGTCATCGTCAGTGTCGCCATCGTCAGTTTCGCCATCGTCGTTTGCCATCGTCAGTTTTGCCCTCGTCAGTCCGCCGTTATCGTCGGTGGTGCCTTCGTCAGCGGAGTCCACATTACAGGAGCCGGTAACCTGAGAACAGAATCACAATCAGAACCTCTGGTAGATTTGTAAAATCGTTCACCCGAGTAGAAGTAGGAAACATTTTTTTCTTTGTTTCAAAGTCACTAAAATCTAAGTAGAAAACATCAATAACATTACGAACGCATGCTTTTGGAGACGGAAATATTTTGATATTTGTAAGTAATAAAAGTGAATGCTATTAATGAAAAATCAAATTTTGGATAGAAATATTTTAAAAACATTTTCCTTTGAAACATTGTAGTGCAATAACTATAAAAGAATACATTAAATAATGCTTAGAAGGAAAACATTAAAACATAAAATTAGTAAATAAATAATAATTGTATTTAATTTTTTTGACAGAAGCATCTTAAAATTTTTAAATTTTTTAACGAACCATAATTGAGAAGTGTTTGACAATCACATCAATTAGCGACCGCAAATATCGAAGTAATTTATTTTTAAACGAAGTGATTACTTCTAATGTTCTATTTTTATTTAAAAAATTTATCATACACAAAATTATTTCTGAATATATTGATTGCATTTCATACTACTACATATGTTCTCTAGCATTCCTACCGCCTATTCAGCGGAGAGAAGTTATGAAACGCTGCGTTAAAAACGGCGAATTTTTTGTATTTCTTATTACAGGCCTGGTAACGAAAATGTGGATAAATATAGTTGCTAAATTTAGAAAAAAATTCTCAACACGAGGTATAGCCAGAATGCCATGTTTGTAAGTCCTTTATACTGGAAAAATCGAATGACGGCAAAAGTCTGTCCGTTCGTCTGTACGTCTGTGAAAAAAGCCAGCGGGTATTCCGTTCAGAACGAATTCCGAAACTGATATTTCTCAATCGATCTGACTGATGTCCCGCCCCCCTTTCATTTGAAACTGATATTTTAATTTTGAAATTTCCTCATGAATCCCATGGCACATTTTCAAAATTTTTAAAAAACGGATCCCGTGAAAGGTCTCATGATCGCTGAACCCAATTCAAAGATTGCAAAAGTTCAAACTTTTTTCGGAGTCTTCCTATAACTAAAATATTAAAGATAGAATTATTTATCTTAATGAAATCTGTTTTTCAAAGATAAATTTTGAAATAAGGTTAATTTTTCGAAAATTTGAGTAGTTTTACGCGATTTTGAATTGGCGAAAGTACATGCTGTTTTAGCACCTCTAGTCTTCTTCTAGATTTGAATCTTTGCATATTCAAGTATTTCTTACTTTCAACATTGTACAAGTTTGTCATTGATAACTTGAAAATGTATGGTGAAATGTTGGCGAAAATAATGTAATTATGATGTCCATGAGCCAGAAACAGTGCAATAATGAAATACCTCAAATCAAATTATTTGATGACGATGTTGTTGACAGCTAATCGTGAATTTATTGAAGGAGAACATAAACGAAAAGAAGTTACTTCAACAAAATAGAATTTAAAAGAAAATAAACATCATTGTATTTATAGAAACAAATTTGTCAACAATTGTTTTCTATATTGATGAAATTCTAATGTGATTTTTGTGGAATACAATATTAATTCCAAACTCTATGTTCATTGTCGCTAATGTCTTCATGTACCAGGATATATCAAGCAACAAACAACAAACAACTGCTCGTCTTCAAGGTAACTTCTTGCTCACAATTTATCTAACAATGTCTCAAAATATATACAGCATTCATAATTTTGAAGATGGCAGTAATAGAAGTCCTTCCACGAATCGATTTCTACACTTTACGAGCAGTAAAATGCATGTGTCTAGTCATCATATATCAAGTGATTCACTTCAATCTCGGGCGCGGGGGAGGAACGGGGCGCGCCAAAAAGGCCGGGCGTTGGAGGGAGCCAATGGAGTCCCCCAGGGTCGTAAAGCAGAACGCGATCAGCGGGTGAAGGCCGCGCCGCCGCGCCACCACGAGCAGTTATGCAAACGCCTTGGGAGAGGCGGCGCCGCCTCGTTTGTCAATGTGTAGGCGCGCTTATTGCGTTTTGTTTATTCCATCGCTGTTTCATGGAAATCAAATATAAGTTCAAGAAACTTGAGAAAGGAAGCTTTATAAAAAAATCAACTGTGTAATTTGAACTTAATGTATAATAAAATTTCTTCTTTTCGGCTTCTTCTTTTTGACTGCACGGCTTAGGCTAGGGCCTGTTCCGGTCTCACAGTTTCTCTCTTTTACAATGTCTTCCTGCGTTTCTTCATCCTCTTCGTGTGCAATACACAGCTGCCTTTGAAATCGCTCATTCTTTCTACATGCTCTTGTCATATTTGCCTATAGTCTTGCATTATAATATTAATTGCTGTCACATGTATTTCTTCATTTCTTTTAGTTCTTTATTTCTTCATTTCTTTGTTTTTTATTTCTGTTAATATGATATAAAAAATTTACGAGGCGAAAGGGGGAGCAGGCGGAGCTAGGCAAGGGGAGGCGAGGGCGGGGCGAGGCGGGCGAGGCGGGCGAGGAGGGGGCGAGGCGGGCGAGGCGAGGCGAGGCGGGCGAGGCGGGGGGAGGCGGGGGGAGGCGGGGCGAGGCGAGGGGAGGCGGGCGAGGCGGGGCGAGGCGGGGCGAGGCGGGGCGAGGCGGGGCGAGGCGGGGGGTCAAGGGTTGCGGTGCCGCTTCTTTTTGTGGGTTTCTCCTGGTTGCTGCGTGATCCGATTAAGGGTCTCCAGAGAGTCAATTAAAGAGTTTGACTTTCTAGCCAAAAGGAATCTGGACGGTGCGTTCCCCATCCGCCGTGGCCTCATTACAGAAAGAGCGGAGATCTGTAGAAGGTGTGGTGCGTTCCAGAATGAGCGGGAAAGGAGAGACAAAGGGTGATTACAATTGTATTAGACGTTTTTGCAAAGAAACGCTCTTCCTTTACGTAGTATTTCTGTAAAAGGTCACTTGAATAATACTTCTACTTTAGACTGCACTTTTGAAATTCCAGTTTGAAAATATAATGATTTTGTTTAATAAAATGAGTGGAAGATTTTACTTTTATACAGATTTTCCGTTTACTTTTGGTAGAGTGAGCTTTAAGGGTGTTTCTAACCCCAAAGGGATACTTAAAAAAGTAATCATACAAAAATGTATAAATGTAAACTAGAATAATAACATTTAAAAAACGAATAATAATATTTATAAAAACTTTTAGAAACTCATGCTATAAGTAAGAATGGCTCTAGCTTCCATAAAACTGATATTTTATTATTTCACGATGAAACAAATCGTCGCATAAAACACTTTCTCAAATTTAAAGTTCAAGTCACTTATTGTTATATTGCTACTGCTGGATCATCAAATATTGTTATCAATTTTACATTGTTGAGATAGTGTCTCTTCCCAGCAAAGCAATTTCTTCCTAAAATGTGCATTTGCATTCAGAACGATACTTATTTTTTAATTTGGAATTTGTTAACCTTTAGAATCTGCCCTTTTTACATCCATACATCGAAAACTCGAGTTGTAGTCTCGTTACTTACTGACAAAAACTTTACAATTCGAACTTGAGAAGAATTCTATCATTATCCACAGCCGAAAGTTCCTCTAAAACCGATTTGAATTTCTTCTTTGACTATTATATTTTATAAAAATATTTAATTATATTACTATATATTCTTGTGAAAAATATTCAAAACAGTGATTCCTCTATAATTTGCACAATAATTTCGGTTTCCTTCTTTAAATATTACAAAAATAACCCATATATTCACCCATCGGAATATTATATCCATTAAACCATGTCTCTATCTATCTCTTACCAATTCTTTAAGAGTTGGAGAGCCATACGTAATTAATTCAGCTGTTATACCATTCAATCCCGAAGATATACCACTTTCAAAGATGTTTAGTATTATTAAATAATGTTGAATCCAAATACATTGTATGCTCATTTGCTTGGAACTAACTGAAGAATTTATGTTGTGATGAACAATGTAGTAATTAGGTATTTGAAAAAAGCAGCTCTAATGCTACTGTCCCCATTTTATACCATCGCACACTTACATCTTTCTTTGAGAGAATGTAAATAAGCGTATGTAAAGTGCGAAAAGAAACATGTGTAATGAAGAAGAAAATGTAATGTGTGTAAAGAAACATGTATTTAAAAAAAATGTATAATGTTTGAAAATTTTGGGTTTTAAAGGTATATGTGTACGAATGTGAGAGTTATAAATGCTACATTTTCCGACCTTATTTTAAAAACACGCTGTTTTACTGTGTGATCAGATATTTATTTAATTAATTCATTTTGTTTAATTTTGTTTTCCTTGATCTTTCAAACAATAGATATTGATTGCCATTATTTACGAAGTTAAGTACTGTTAAAATGTTCTTTAGAATAGTTCTAGGTTTCAGTAAACGAATCAAAATCGAAGTAATTTTGATGCGATTGAATTGCATTGAAATAACGAAGAAAAAAAATAATGATTGCAATCACTAACGAACAGAAAGTAATTTTGAAGTGTTATTTAGAATAATTCTAGGTTCCCCCAAAAAGAATCAAATCCTTTCGAGTAATTGATTAAATTGAAGTAATGAAGAAAAAAAAATGCAATTTTCGACAATTTAGTCTCCTTCGTGTCGTATCGTAGGTGACTTTTGTGAGAATGAATTCGGAACAGTCAGGGCTAACGTTTGCGTTGTTCCTAGAAAATAAATTTCAGAAACAATTTCGGAGGCGATGCTTCAGTCTCGCGGGGCAGCCGTGGCGGTATCCTGGCTCAGCAGTAGGACCTTGTGGCGAGCGTGTTCGCAACATTCGCTACGCCCACACACACACATTTTTTCAGAGTCCATCTTTTCCCTATCATTCCCATAGCAGAGTTACCGGCCTTGGCGGATTTTTTTACCAAATATTAGGCAGAGGAAAAAAAGTGACATGTAAAAAAAGTGTTTTGTTAAACGTTTATAAAATACTTCGTGTTACATGATTATTCTAAACTCTCTGCTAATTCTGCAGGGATCTTATATATATATATATATATATATATATATATATATATATATATATATCATGAAACACCCCCACCTACTACCTCCCAGCCGGTGGCGATAAAGCGTGAAACAATGAATGCGCGTGAAGAGCTTTGAATTCTCAGGAAGCAGGATCTTTCGGGTTGAGAAAGGTCTGAACCCTTGAACAATGAATTTGGTAAAATTCTAGTAAAATGAGCATATATTCACAAAAAAAATTACAATGGCACAAATATACAATAAAGTATGCACTTTGCGTAGATGGTCACTGAAAGAAAACAGAAAACAAACAAACAAACAACAACAAAAAAAAACCAACCAAAAAATGTATAGGCGTCACCTCAACTGCCTGTATACTTCAACAATTACTATTCACAATTTTTTTGCTTCTACATCTTTCTGAATTTTTTTCGTGTACCTTATTCAACTTTACTATTTTTAAATATTCTGTCAGCCCTTTAAATGATTCTCTACAATATTCTATCAAGACTGTTCACAGAGGTCACCTTGTTGACATTTACTACAATGCTGTGAACTCAAACACAAGAGCAAACGTGAACACGTTACTTTATTTGTATCCTTTACAAATTATAGCAACTAATTATCCCTGACATAATACAATGAAGCGTGACTTTCAAACAAGATCACTTTACATTATGAAAAATCATAATTTCTTGGAAGTTGTACAAGGTATGGCATTCGAACAATTTATAGTGGGACAGCGAATGAAATCTAAACTGCCGCTCATACGTTCGAATATTTTTCCCAGTAATATTTGGAACTTTCACCCATTTTTGGACCTTCCCTGATATTTTAAAGCTACACGATTTCCCATCAAATTACCGAATAGAAGTGCCAGTTCTTTACCCCCGACATCTCCTTCCCTGCCATCAGTTAACCTTGGGGTTTTGGTCGCTCGCAGTCCGCTGCGTCACTTGACTGATTCGATGTTCCACGGTTATACACTTCCCTTTTTCGATCTCAGGGTTCCGAACCGTCCCAAAATTTCCCGACCTTTCTCGATCTCTGGCTCGTATCATCACGTAGTGGTCCAAGTCCTTTTCGCCTACGCTTGGGTCTTCACTGGAGTGTCTCTTCCCCGTGCCGTACCCGTTGTTGCGCTTCCAGCTTTGAATAACTAACGATATTGAATTGAATACTCTACCTCGGACATACCACACTTTGAGCGGGGTGGTCGTGGCGTACAAAATTAAATGCTGGATTTCGTTTAGAGTCCTTCGCGCGAATTTATTTCAATTATGAAACTATTTCAGTTTCAAGCAATCACATCGCTTGCTTTCTCGCGTAATGTTATGCCAACACTGTACATGCACTTCACTTCTGAATTCTACACACTTATTACCGCTTTCTCAAATCAGTTTTAGAGGTTTCAGTTGAATATTTGTACAACATCAAAACGTTTAAGTCTGGGGTGGGGTAACCCGTTTAGTGTTGTTAGGGGAAATATTGATGAGCCCCTGTTGTCGGGGAGTATCCATTGTACATAATGCGCAGCACTCGCTAGAGGGACTATTTCCACAGATCACTAGATTTTCCTGGTTCAGGGATTTCCTAAGTAACACGGTTAACACTGTTCACAACGATACGAGCGATCCGTACGGTGCGATAGTCGCGCGGGAAAGGATTCATGATTTAATTTAGTAGATAGATTGTATTGCTTCGTTGTCGGATTGTTTGTAGATATGCTCCACAAATATTTGTTTTTATTTCAACATTTTCAGGAAAGAAGAAATGTTTTCATTAACAAATATGAAATGACATTCACGCTGAATAATTCATTTGCAATCTACAGGATGCAATGAAATTAAATCATTTACAGATTAATATTAACCTATTTTACTCACAGCTTTTTCTCCAAATTGCTTAGTTTATTCTACATTGTTTTCTCGTGTTAATAACTACGGAAAAACATAAAATTTAAAATAATTATTGCTTGAATATTAATAAAACCTAAATTGCTAATACTAATGAGGATACTTCAAATCTGGGTTATTTGAAATGTTCCTCCTGTACGTTGAAAGCTTATGTCGTGCTACTTTCACAGGATTTAGTTGTTTTATTTTGCATAGGCCTCATTTCATCTGTCCTCTCATGATATATTGATCTGATGAACGAGGCAATGGGATAGGAAGAGAATGTGCTCGTTCTGGAAGTGTCACCTTCTGTGTTTGGTCATAATTGAACAAAATTGTTTTACCATATTTCTTTTAATTCCAAATTATCCATATGGTTGCCGTACTTTACGGCAAGAATCATGCTTTAGACACGCAAGCATTAAACATCCAGATCAGTATTGGAAAATATAATTTCATTCTCCGATTCAATTGAATATTGTGCTGATGTATTAATGTTATTTTTAGTATTTGATTGAAATAAACTATTGGGGTGTGCTAAACAAACATGATTCCCTGATGATCCCAATATTATGTTAAACAAATGTGAACATCTCACAGTTAACCAGCAGCAATTTTGTAAACTATTACCTGCAATGTCCATAGTTTTAGAAATAGTTTGGAATTATTTTATTAACAATGTATTTAAGGAACCTTTGAACGTTACTAAGAGTAAGTCAAAACTGGTAATTTAGAGTCGTACTTCAAGGAGGTTTGCAAAATGCATTAAAGTGTGTTCAAACGTAGTGCGGTGCAGTGCTTCGTGTGCAGTAGTGTTTTACCCTCTGTGAGATGAATTTGATTTTCACTAATATATATTGTAAATTGATAATTGATATTCATATAATATAATGTCTTTGCAGTTGTGAACTTCAGTTGCTTGTACACTGTGAATTAACGTGCAATACCACTGCATATTATTTAGTAATTTGAATGATAATTGAGTCGAAATGTACGAGCACACGTGGCAACAATAATGGGGACAAGAGGCAATATGTAATGAAATGGCGCCACTTGGCAATATACTCCATTTGTTTACACAGCATTTTACGTGTCGAACTCGATAGAATACATTGGAATGAGATTCGGCAGCCCTCAAAAGTAGCCATTAATAATCGTTTCAACAGTCATAACGCTCTTAATAGTCAGAAACAGCGCGCTCTGTTCCGAGGATCAGGGCATTGGGAGAACAAAGCTTTATTCTGTATTGCAGCCTCTACGGATTCTCTTTGAGCGAGATGCTCACCAACGCAATTCACTCTGGTTGAGAATTCTATATCACTATCGCTTAATAACTATGAAACTGTAGCTTGGTAATTATTATAAGGAGAGGAAATATATTGAGCAATAATGTTCTGGTTGCAGTACTTTACCATTGTAGTGCACAATCATACTCGTACGTAATACGGAAATTTCTTAATCATTGTTCAATCATTCCAATTGAAAAAGATTACAAGAGAGATATCTGAAATGAAAACAATTTGACAATGACGCCATACCATACATTATTAGAAAAAATCATGAATTAAAAAATAAAATTTTTTAATCAATGAAGATGGCTTCTTAAAGATTGAGGTACGTTCTATTACTATATTTTATTCACAGTTTAATAATTATCTTCAATTATCTATCGTCCAAGGGCGGTTATGCGGTATCCACGTGTCTCGAATTTGTAATTTATCTGGTGGGGTTCTCATATCGCATACATATTCAACATGCGCACCCCACGATAATAGCCGTAATGCGATCAGTATACCATTCACACGGGAATTCTCTGATGTGTATTCAAATCATTAGCACCTCTCTGCTCCTCGTGGGAGGAATATGATACAGAAGTTGATACATAGTTGCTGAGCGATAGATGAATAACTTCAAAAACAAAGGAACAGCGTAATTTTAATCAGTCACATTTCTAAAGCAGATTTTCGGGAATGTATTTCGTATATTGTGTAATTAGAAATGTTCATATTACGTCAATGCAGTAGGGCGTCAACTCATTTCTGACTAATACTATTTATGCGAGCGCACAGTGGGTATATTTATGTTGTACGTGATGTGTGGAATGCCAGCGCTGTGGAAACGTGTTCTTTGGACCATTCCGTCATGAGATGTATTAATGAGAATTTTCTAATTTGGCAACTCTATGTGCTCAATGCTTCGATTTTGATTACCATAGGCCACCAGGGATTAATACAAAAACGGTCTCTGGCATATCAATTACTTGTGCCATTCCCTGGTCGAGTGAATATGAAATTCGGTTCGAAGAGAAAAGGCGAAGTATTACATTTTACCAGGGAGTTCTCTTACTTGCTCCAAGTATCACTTCGTATCTATATACTTAAAATAGTAAGGGTATTAGTTTAGAAAGAAATTTGAACTTTCTGCTCCACCATATTTCGAGATTTTGACTTTAAATGAAAGATATTGGACCCTAGGATGTTATAGATTTCCATTATTATTAACTGCGTATATAGTATAAATAATCTTTTTAATATAAAAATAATGGGAATGAACTCTAATGTGACGTCATTTTATTATTTCGTTTTCAAGACCAGCCACTTTTAAAGTTGGAATGAAATTGGTCTTGGTTGTTTTTTTGGGCATGTTGCACTTAATCTATGAAAAGCAGTCGTCATGCTGTGATTTTTATGGGGTAGCGAAAATACAGATTTTTTGAATTCGGATTAATATTCTTTTCGTATTCGCCCAAAAATTTGAAAGACCCCATCCCTTTATTTATTGCAAAACTAAATGAAAAAAAATGAAACAAAATTTTAAGATTGCCGTTTTTTCTTATTTACATATGCTGTACTTTTATTTTCTAATTTTCAATAGTTTTTCCGATTGTGCGATTTACTTGTAATCGCTGGGTTCAGATGGTATTTTCTAAAATGCTTCTTTTTTTCCCGGGGTGTTTTGTCTATACAGAAAAACCCAGAGTTGTTCCTTTAAAAAAAAAAATGAAGCAAAACTTTTTCCCCCAGAAAGAATGGAATAATTAACGAAAGAAGGGACATAAGTTCATCAGTTAATTTAAATTAGATAATAATCCCAAATTGGTAACTATTTTTTTTGTGAAATTTTATAATTAAATTATTTCCCAAAAAGCTACCGAGACAACCAACCCTTTGAACAGTTTTCACGAGGCTTAGGGGTTAGAGCAGCTGGGCGTAAAAAAAGGGCCCCGGGGTTCGAACCCGGGTCGGGGCGACCAATTCTTTGAACTAATTTAATTATTAAAATACATTTTTCTTTAGTAACATTCAATTTGGGTAGCTGTACGTCTGCAAACATATTCCGGGGGCGTAAGTGCATACAACAAGGTGACAATTTATGGAAAATTTTTTAGGGTTTTTTATGTACAAGACACTCTAGCCAACATCTCTCAAAAGATAGCGCACACACAAACAAATCACGGTTTCCCCCTGGCCGGGTTGCCAAGGCAGTAGTGTTTAGTGATCTCGGACCGAAGGGTCCGGGGGTTTGAGTCCCCCCTCGGGGCCTGGTTGTATTTGTGTTCGTCCTTTTACCCCTTGTCGTCACCATTTCGTTTCACCCTCATAGTTACCATAACGATAATGCCAAAGTGGTCGCTAGTGACCTGGGTGTTGATGGACCCCAAATAACAAAACAAAAAAAAAAAAAAAAAAAAGCACACACCAAAAAATCAGAAACATTCTTCATAATAGTGATGACAATTTTGTTGTGTTCTCCCAAGTTTCTGAATAAAAAAAAGTTTTTAAACATGGTGGCTCAAATACACTATGGGGAGAAAAATGAAATACATTCTTCGTGAGAAAATAGGTAGGTTGTTGGGAAAAAGTTATCATTTAAAAAAAAATTTGGTTTGGAAAAATTCCCCAGAATTTAAGGATTAAACGATAGCACACACACAAACACATACACACACATTCTTTATAATTGTGATGGCAATTTTGTTGCATACTGTTAATAGCTGAATAAAATGAAGTAGAACTGTATCATTCTTGTGCTTGAAATTTAGACCTTTCCTTGCGTGATTGCAAAATATAATCATCTATAACAACTATTTACCGACAGTAATGAAACATGTGAAGTCTACTTGCATTTGTAATTTATACTTGAAGGGATTGAGTATAAAACCTACACGAGATAACCTACACGAGAACGTTTTGGGAACAGAGCCTCGTTTAATCAGAACATTCATTTACTTAATTGCGTTATATAAAAATGACAAAAAACCGGCATCCACCTACGGGACTTAAATTGAACTTTCTTAATATTCCGACGACAACACAAGAGGAAACATTTACAGTTTTTCAAAACTAAAGTTTTGACAGTTCTCATCTTTTAAACCGTATCTCATTATATATAATTATGTAAAATATGTAATTCTCATGATTACCAATAAGTAATCACATGACAAAGGCTTTTTGGTTGTGAACACAATAAAACCAACGTTGTATTTTTCATTTGTTATGGCAAGAATGAGACGCGCAACAAAACATCCACCCAACCATCACAATTGGACACGGTTCTTACCGTCTCGCATGCGGTTCAGCTGATGAGGGTGCGAGTGAATGCATACGTGACGGGCGTTTATGTTCATGAGGCAGGCCGAAGGCGCGCGCGACACGGAACGGGCCGGGCGCAGCGGCCGAGTGCCCAGCGCGGCGAAATACGAGCGGCCGCTGGCTGCGACGGACACGCGCATGGGCGTTGGGCGGGGGATGGGGGCGTAGGCGGGGCAGCGGTGGTCGTAGGGGCTGAGGGACGGGGAGCGGCGGGCGGAGAGTGGGGGGAAGGCGGAGAGCGGGGAGGCGGAGGCGTGGGCAGACGGAGGCGGGGAAAGTCGCAGAGCAGGGAGGAGGAAAAGCGGGAGGGCGTAGAGTGGGCGGAGGCGGAGGCGGGGAGCAGGAAGGGACGGAAGCGGGGCAGGGCGGAGGTGGGGTCAGGAGGCAGGGGATGGGGCGGAGCGCAGTGGGGACGGAGAAGCACTGAGACAGGCGTTCGTGAGACACGGAACGGACGGGCGGACGCAAGGAAAGGCGGTGGTGAGGATAACAATATGGACCCGGGAGAGGTGAGTTACGCGTCTTCGTAAGCAGAACGGGGCGGAGATAGATTGAAGTAGACCAGTCGGTTACGCATACTGTCTTGCATCCTACGCCGAATATCTTCCAAAGGCGAAGATAAGAGGAAAATAAAAATCACAAATCATTTCTTCAATCTTCCGTACTTACAACAACTGGATAATTATGTATTAAAAATGAAGAAAATATGTAAAAATGTGTAAAAATAGATAATTTACAAACAACGGCGGGGGCCGGTGCGTAACAAATGGGAAAAGAAAAACGAGAATGGTGCATACTGAGCTGCGTTGGTTCGTGTAGTTTTGGTGAAGAGTAGCAAAGTCAAGGGAGACCTATGAATGATGCGAAGTGGACGCGAGATATCCCCCGCCAGACATATTATTTTCAAATTCCAACTTCCTTTCTGAACAATATTCTGTTTGCTACAACACTCGTGCTGAAAACTAACAAACCAGAAGATTTGGCGGCGTGCAAAAAGATGTCAAAGGATGTGTTAATAATAAGAAATATGTAAAATATTTATGTTTGAGTAAAATATGTAAACATCTCGAATATACTTTCAGATAAAGTAAGTAAAAATATATGATAAAAAGTTAAAGTTTTTAGGCACTAGCCAATATGAAATGATATAAGGTTGATCTGACTTGGCAGAGTTAGGAAAATATGTAATTACAACCGTAACCGTGGTGGTTAGGCGGAAGAGCAGGCCCTATGGCTTGGCCTCGCCATTAATAAAGACATTATTATTATTTTATTATTATTTTATTATTATTATTATTTATTTTATAACCGAGCAGCATTTCATTGCCTACTGGTTTTTGTCAGGGCGCGTTTTCTTCTACATTCTCAGTACGTGGAGTTATCATTATGGTCGTCGGTCACGATGTTCACGACGATCATTATGGATCGTCGGTCAGTGCATTATAATTGTGGCTGTTAGCTCGTTGTTATTTGCACTCATTTAGCTTAAAGCATGAAAAATATGTGTATGGAGAATCCTTCATTTGCCACTGACAGTCTCGAATTCACTGAATTTGGCGTATGTTGATTATGTAAATTACAAAATTTCAATCATACATGATAATGAAACAGGTTTTAGAGCATTAAAAATCCTGCTGCATTATAATGAATCATCATTTCGAACAGTGTTCACAGCCAATAAGAACATTGCATTTATCGTTGTATGGAGGCATTCAATTTTAAACTCTCAACAAACTTTTCTAGATTACATTCCAAAATGCAGTAACATTGCCAAACAGAAAATTATTTATTGAACAGATCCAGGAAGAGCATACATATTCCATATGTGGGAATTCTGATTTGGTTTTGTTGACGTTCTTATAAGAAGAAATAAAAGGTTAATATGTTGACGAAGATGACCTCTTTTGTTTCTTGTTATATTCCATATGGGTAATCCGAGAGTGTCTTGCAAATTCCATTATGGGTGAAGAATCTTTCAAAAACCAGATTATGGGCGTAATAAGAGAATCGCCTGAAAATTCCATTACGGGCGAATCAGAGAAGATCAGTAAGAGTCTGACCTCTGTGGCAGTGCACTAGAGGGCAGCTTGTGAGATGTATCACTGGCTGCCTCCACCTGCCGACCGCATGCTTTGTTATGCGGGGGTCTTCAACTGCTGCTGGCGGCGGCCTAGCGGGCCATGCGAGAGCAAAGCCCCGCGCTGGATTACTGCGCGTGTGGGAGATGGACCGCTGCGGCCGAGTTGTCAGGTCGAATGGATGAACTGTCCGAGTGTGGTCCGGGAGGCAAATTTCTCTCCAGTGGATTTTGTGGCCGCAGTTTTGTGTATGTCCTTGTCCACGTACAAGCGGAAATAGGCTGGCTAAAAATACCCATTCCCATACGTTTTGGAATAAAGATTACCTCAGGCTTTTGCGTTTTTGTACAGAAACTGAATTATTTATATTTACGAAATCTGTAGGTACGATAGTATTGCATACTATTTGTCATGTAAATTTGAGGAAAGAGTACACAGTAATAAAATTATTAAGTTTTACTTTTCTGAAGTTGTTATTTTGAGAGGAAAAACAAATGTTCTCTCCTAGAAACCTAATATTTCTATTGGAGATGGGGATCAAATATTATAATTAGGAACGGATTTCCATGTAATTACATGTCATTACAGAAACTAGATACCTGCACTGAATAATATTTTGTAGAGTTTACAAGATATTCTGAATGAATTAGAACTATTAGAATTTATGGTACGAAATCATCTTTCGTACAAATCAAATGTAATGCTGCTGCGCATCTACGACTACCACATCTTTGCCATGGATTGTCAAACTTATCCTTCTCTACCCCCCCTCTTTTATAAACGAAAGTAATTTCAACCACGTCCTTGCTAATGTTTCAATCTACACATTCATTACGCGATCGAAAACTAACAAATATTTTTGTACACAAATTGTCTTACCACGTAATTCGATTTGGGGAGTATATTGTCTTTAACCTCCTCCCAGGGATCCATCACTGGCTACTAGATACTACTATTCACTTGAAAATCAGCTCCTCCTAAACATTGTAATATACTAGTAGTGTATTTTATATTTCGAATAAAACTGTTAGTGGTGAATCTTCTATTCTTCTTTGTGGCGAAATCTAGGGTACAATTTATTCTGTAGAGTAGAATCTCTTATAGCCACCCCGATCCTCGTTAGAACCGATGGCGTCGTCTATGCTCGGAAAAGGAGAACAATTTTTTAGCACAATAATGAATTTTTATTTTACATATTTTCTATTGTTTCTTACATATTTTGGAAAAATAAGTACATATTTATGTACATATTTTGCATTTATTACAATAAATCCCGTTCCCTAATTATAATTAATGACATTTTCAATGGCGTGCTTGTAATATTCCTGTAGTATTCTTTTAAAAACTCGTATCCAGTTTTAAAGTTTTAACTTGCACAGAAAATGAAAAATTCTGTCATCTTGCAATTTTAGTAGGCTTACACTCACACTTATAACACCACATTTTCTTGGCATCTGTCAATTCCTTTTCATATCTACAGTGTGCAGGCAGGGCTCTTTCCATTGTTTAGTAATTCATAAGGCAAGTAAGTGACTGAGCTGCCTACTCGAGACAAGCAGCTCATATTTTCCTGATTGTTTAACGGCGATAAACGAAAAATGCTCTCAGATAAAAATCACATGGTTATGAGTTGCACTGTATACGATATTTTTAAAAATTAGTGAATTCCAGACGTTTAGAAGGGATTCTTTAAACATATTTAAGTCAGTTTGTTGTATTCAATTGTCCCCCACAACCTAACTGTTTCAATTTGAAAATGACGTAAAATACAAAACATAAGGAATGTATTTTTCAATTCATTGCTTTCCAAATACTATCTAACTAATAATAAAAGCTAACAATGAAGATATAAAGTGATTGAATAAATATTATTTCAAGTAAATACACTATGATTTTTGTAATAAGGGAAATTTATGGCATCAAACAAAAAATACACCTCAAATAATATTAAACAAAGTTGCATTTATATGATTAATTTTAATATTTTGATTTATCGAAAGACTGAACACGAATAAAAACTAGTACGTTTTTCATTCCCCAAAGTTTGAACACTGAGCTTTCACAATCTCGGGGCAGCTTCAGGAACCCGTTCCCAGTACCGTGGGAGACATTTCTACGAAGACGTTCCTACATCTAGGTGCGTAATGACATATAGACCTTTCCTTTCTCCCTGCACCTAACTTGAAGTTCCCCTGCACGTGGCGGGCTGACAGCCCAGAGGTGAGAGGTTGCTGTGAGGCCACGCTCGGCAGCTTCTAGGACGTTGTATAATGTGACAGGTCGACAGCTGACAAATGCGGCACCCCGCGCCATTTATCACGCAGGGGCGCGATGGATGATGCACGGGCAAAGGCGCTTCCGATGCAACTTGCAGTAGGGTAGCCACCTCTTCGGTTTGCCCCGGTCCCCAGTGTTCGAAGTAATCTCCGATTCCGGGTTAATGTGGAAAATCCAGGGTTTTTGAGCAATTACTCAATTCTGCACAATTAAGAGAAATTTTCAAATTTGTTAGCCAGCCATCGCAAATCGAGTTTTTAAAAAGTTAAAACGAATAAAAGAACTTGGTAGCTGGTTTACCAACAGATTTTAAAAGCTATCAAATAAAAATCCTTTTTTTCTTTATTGTGATTATGTCTAATCACACTGGAAGATATGCATAGTTGCTGGACAATATTTTGTTAATATAATGTAAAAATATCTTATTTCATAGAAAATAAAATAAACATGTAGTTTAAAAATAAACATGCATTATGGTTTACTTTTGGACATCTCCCCCCCCCCGATTCAAAATCTGCACATGGGTACGAGAACTCCATTCTGAATTAAATGAGGTACGAATGGTGAACAGTTATTTGAATCCGCAGTACCCGTCCGGGGTCCCTCGGGGAAGTGCTCTTGGCCCTCTACTCTTTCTTGTCATCATTAATGACTTGACGGAGAATATTTTATCGCGCGTCCGACTATTTTCAGACGACTGTTTACTCCACCGGTTTAAATCAAACAGGAATGTTGGACATTTAAAAATAGATTAAAAAATAGAATACTGAGGAATCTGCAATAAATGAAAAATAATTGCTTAAAAAGCCCCATTATGTTTTGTAGAACTCACAGTTATACCATTTTATCTTATAATTAGGCTCCGTAATACCTCAGGTCTCTCGGTGAAAGTTTTTGGGGGTTCTCTTGGATAAAACTCAGCTGGGATAAGCATGTAAATTACTACTAGGAAAGCGTGGAGAAATTTAAACTTTGTTATACGTATTCTTAAAAAAAAGCAGTCCAAATGCATAAGGTTAGCTTACACGTCCTTAATCCCCCTATATTGGAATACGGTGTAGCTTGCTGGATCCTTACGAAAGGGAAAAAAGACACAATTATATAAAATTCAAAGGTGGGCAGAAAATCCTCATTCGTAAACAAAGCATATTAGTACGTTTGACTTAGGAACCTTTAGATCCCAAGAAAAAGGCCGGGCTTTGTGTTCTATTTAAAGCTTACGTAGGAGAACCGGCGTGGGGAAATTCGAGCAAAATCAAAAACCAATCTACTCTAGAGAATGGATAATCTGAGAAAATCGGACGAAGAAAGCAGAGAACACTCATCACAAAACACTTTCTAATCAAACGACAAAGTTAAAAAAAGTTCATCCTTTCAGTCTTTGCAATCTTTCCTCCACTGTAAATGTGTAGAAACAGTGTAAATCAAATATAATTTAGTTTAATAATACTATCTAGTTTATATTTGCTATCAAGAATAGAAATGTACTTTAGTAAAGTGTAATGCAATTCAGTGTAGTGTTGGGTTCAGTGAAATGGACGGGCATGGTAAGTAGCTTAGTGAAGTAAAATTGCGAAACGATAGTAAGCAATAACGTACCGTAATTGATGATATAGTTCTGTTACTGTGGTTCGCATGAGTTTTCATTTTCTTACTTTACGAATTCTTGTGAGAAAGTTTTGTACCGTGCGCAGTTTTCGTCAGAAAACTCTAGAGCTGGGCTGTGGTAACGAAAAAGTGGATAAATCCTGTGGCTAATTTTAGAAAAAAATCCTCTAACTCTTCTGTAGCCAAAATCCACGTTTCTTGCTTCTCGGTACCGAAAAATCGTTTAAAGGCCAAACGCCTGTCTGTCTGTCTGTATCAAAGCTAGCGCCTACACGTTCAGCCGATTTTCTTAAAACTGATATTCCCCAATTGTTCTGGCTGATATCGCGGCCCCTGGAAATTTGGGAAAAAAGATTCAAAACTAAAAAATTGAAGATGGAGATTTATGCCTCAATCGAAGTCATTTTGTACAAAATTAGCACTTTAAATAAGGTCATGTACAATTTTTTGAAAAAAAGTAATTTTTGTTAACATGCGCTAAATATATGAACATTTTGTTTCTAAAAAACCCTCCGATTTTTAAATTTCTTCATATATGTAAAAAGGAACGGTAAAAATTGGCCACTGCCTTTTTCCAATTCTTTTTCAAGTCCCAAAAGTTAACATTTAAACTACAAAGATAACGTTTTTTGGATTAAACAAAGTCTGTTGAAAAATTCAGCTTTTTAAATAAAGGTCACGTAAATTTTTGAAAAAAAATTATTTCCCTTAACTGTCTGCAATGTATACAATTTCTAGAACTATTATTTTCTAAAAATCTACCAAATTTTTTTGATTAAGTTTCTCCTCGTATGTAATATCATTTGGTAAATAAATAAATATATAAATAAATGAACTAGTGGTACTGTAGAATGGCAGACTTTCTCGCGCTAGTTAGGTTTCCAACTCTTTATCTCGACTAGCCTCTAATTGTCTTGATCTTTTCCCAGTTGACATCTTTCCCGCTGAAAGGCCATCCTCACATTTTCTCAATTTTTTTGGCTGTCTAAGCTAGAATTTAAACAAGTAAGTGATTATGACAGAAATGTCAATGTGAGAACGGGTATGCCTCGTATCATTCCAAGATCTAGGCCGCTCATAAATTTGAGCATCGAGAAGTTAAAAATTTGATAAACGAAATTAATATTTAAATACAAAAGGAACTTCAGAAGCACCCAGGAAAGGGGAAATTTTTTGGGAAGGAAAAATTCGCTAATGGAAAATTTTCTTTACACTATTTAACAATCATACCCTGCTTAGTAATTAAATAGTTATTTAATTATTGAATTCAATAAATTAGTTTTCCGAGCTCAGGCGTAGTTTTGCAGCTGGCAGCTCTAATTTCACTACGTTCCTTTCACTATCTAGCGGAGAATAAAAGGTATTACTCAGCGAAAAAAGCGATTATTTTAAAATTTAACAGAACTCTTTTAGACTTGAAGATTTACGTGAAGTAAATCTACGACATTGGACAACCGGCTGCTTTACTTCCTTTTCCCGAACAACGGTGTACTGATGATTTTTTCGCCCTTAAAATCCACGGCTTTCATCAGGTTTGAACCTGAATAACGTTTGTGTAAATGCGATATATTAACCGAATCCATTGCTTAGATTTCGACATTGCAAACAGCTGCGATATATTAGCACAATTGTTCTCTCTCGGTTGTGTAGGGAAAGGAGAAAGAACCATACACGACGGCGTGCAGGTCGGCGCCAGATCTCACGTTCCACTGGGGTGGAACACGCACCTCAGTTTTATTACCTGCACTTTCTTACGGGGGCTAAGGACATCAGTTGTTGACGCACCCAATTGATATTTACCCTCTCTGCGCTAGTCGCTAGGAGTCTACAATGAATTGATGTTACATGAAGTGATGTCGTTGATTCAAAAGGGAAGAAGTGTCTCACTTATCGAGAGAGACAGTGAAACCTATTATTATCCGAGGCATTGTGTCCGCCGGACCTATTCGTCTAGTCTGTAGAAATGATGTATTAATGATGTACTCACCCTTGGTACTAGGGTGGAGGATAAGCAAGCACTTCGTAAACGCTTTTTAGAGTATTGTTTTTGTATCTTTCTAGATCAGATATGAGCATTTCACATCTCAGTGATAAAATGTCTCTGAAACTGAATGTTTCTCAGTAACCCAAATTCAGGACAACGCCATGTGGTGAATTAAAATATATTTCATAATTTTGCTTAAAGTTATTGGAAGTATTTCTGGCATATTACCATGGATTTATTCGTATTTCGTAGAAGATAAAGAGAATGCACTTGCTTTCGAATGCATGCAAATAAATCTTTGTATGTTTGTAAAATTCATAATGTTTTCTTCATTTCAGGTAATTGAGAATTGCAGTTGGCGTAGAAGTAACAAAGCCGAAGTACAAATTTACGGTAGAATTATAAACTTTAATATCAACACTTTTAGTTTTCATCAATGAACTTATACTGTTGGTGTTATTCCGCAATATATAAATCACGTAAATTTTACGCATGACCATTTTAAGTGTTAGAAGTTTCTTTATTTTCGAAATGCGTAAAATCCGCTATCGGACAATTATATCAAAACATCAGGTATTATTTCAACTTTGAACATTTATTGTCACTTCCTGTTAATTTCTTTGTTGTTTCTCCTGTTGTAGTCACATATTGCAGAATGACCCATGCTTTAAACGCCTCATGCACATCCTTGTCGTCTAGCGGGGATTTGGCGAGGCGGAGTGCGAAATCTCGAGCGTAAACCTTCGTTAATCCGCTCGTGGACGAGGCACCGGATGAAGGCGCGCCGCCCGCGGCCGAAAGATCCTCTGCCCGGTCGCGCTGCGTCTTACCCAGCAGCGGGGAGACAACAACGGGAGCAGGGTGGGTGGGGGGAGCGGAGCGGGAAAAGTTGGTGGAGCGGATCATCAGCGACGTGGGACGTTGCGAGGCTGGGGAAGACGGGGCAGGGCGTGGAGGGGGAAGAGGTTGGAAGACGCGAATGTATTGAGTGCAGCGTAGCCGGAGAAGCAAGGCTAGGAAGTGAGCGGAGAGGGGAAGGTACGGGTAGCAGGGAGGTGAGAGGAGCGGGGAGGAGAGCAGCGGGGTGAGGTGAGCGCAGCGGGGAGGTGAGCGGGGAGGTGAGAGCAGCGGGGAGGTGAGAGCAACGGGGAGGTGAGCGGGGAGGTGAGAGCAGCGGGGAGGTGAGATCAACAGGGAGGTGAGCGGGAGGTGGGCGGGGAGGTGAGAGGGGAGGTGAGCGGGAGGTGAGCGGGAGGTGAGCGGGAGGTGAGCGGGAGGTGAGCGGGAGGTGAGCGGGAGGTGAGCGGGAGGTGAGCGGGAGGTGAGCGGGAGGTGAGCGGGAGGTGAGCGGGAGGTGAGCGGGAGGTGAGCGGGAGGTGAGCGGGAGGTGAGCGAGGAGGTGAGCGAGGAGGTGAGCGAGGAGGTGAGCGAGGAGGTGAGCGGAGTACGGGCGCGGAGGCGGATTGAGGCAAGGACTGGGCCAGGAGCGGATCGTAGTGGGGTGGGAGTGTAGCGGGGCGTAGCAAGCCTGGGAAGGAAGAGGGCAGTGGAGATGCGTTGTTTGTACAGGGCAGCGGGGCTCAGGAAAGGGCGAGTTGAGGGAAACCCGGAAGGGGGTAATGGAACGGAGGCGGAGGCGGCGGCTGGGCGCCGTGGGCGCGGCGAGGCAGGGGAGGGGACAGCAAACAAGGCCGTAAATACGACACCGGCAGCCGCGGAGGCACGAGCAGCGTTATTGCACCCCCACTCCGCAGCCCTGGCGCATATGGGCGGCGCTATGGCTTCGGATACATGAAGAAGATAGGCGAGATGAGCTACGCTGCCAAATAAGGGCCGCTTAGCAACTCGGCGGTGTAAGAAAAACTGCTTTGTTATAGTTCAGTTCTCTTTAAAACAATGCATTTCCTCGTTGCCTTTCAGGGACGTTCGTTTGAAAAAATGATGCAAAAAGTCCTTTGCCTCTGAAGGCAAAGAGAACTGTAAACGTGTAACATTGTTTTGAAGAGGAATTCAGTTTATTTCATTAATATATGGTTAAATGTGTATTTTAATGTTACATTGGTAGAAGTAAGATTAATTCTAAGACAGGAAATTGTTGTCAAATTCAAAAAGTCTTTATTTTGCCAAGAATATATAACATACAATATTACATGTAAATGATATGGGCAAAATAATTAGGGATCGCCTACAAAAATCCCTGTGGGATCTCTATAACATTTGTACGCCAAAACAAAATTGTGACCAGGAGAGGCATCTCGCTCACTCGAATTAACATGCAAGAATAACAAAACAAACTTTTCAAACATAATACTTCTGTGCACTAACAATATAACGAAAACAAGCATTAATATCTAAACATATACCACAATACTAACGAACTTGATATCAGAAAAAAAGTATAATATTTATACTATTCAGGTTCAGATAACATTTGTAGATTATACAAACTTTGATTAAGGAAGGGTTATAATGAGAGAAATTATTATATTAATCAGTAAGCCGCACCTCAACATGAAGTTTCATATTGGAGCCTAGAACCAACAAGTGTATGATAAACCTAATTGACACTTTCCTAGGACATAGTTGACAGAATAAATAAAATTTTTCGTTGACTGATGCAGAGCTCTTTTTTAAATTGTGTTCATCTATGGCAGTTTTATCATGTTTCCTCTATAATAATTACTATCAATAACTAATCCTAAATTAGCATATTAAAACTTGATCTAATTCAGAAACCCAATCACAACTATTCGTAGCTTTTATACATCTAATTTCATAAAATTTTAAGGAGGAGTTAAAATTAGCGTTAAACTAAATATCATATTTATCACTTAGTATCATATTTATCCACTTTTTATCATAGTATCAAATGTATCAAACCAGAATCTAAGAAATGATAAATCTCAAGTCATTTCATTTATACAATTAGTAATATCATATCATCAACAAGGCAACGACTATTGGAAATTGCCATTACATAAATCATTTTATATAAATAAGTACGACCCATCATAATACACTCAAAATCTGTACATTCACGAAGTTACTGTCCTCCCCAATGACACAACTCATAGGAAATCAAAGCGTGCTGTTACACACGCAATCAAACAACAAATTTCAATAGAACACACGCAATGAACTGCCAAAAACCAACATTCAACGCAATGAACAACAATGAACTGTCATTCAACACAACAATGAACTGCCAAAAAGACAAAATCTCTCAGATAATATTATTACGAAAGCTAAGAGGAAATGGAGACTCTATAGTGATTCTGGACAAGGGAGATTACAACAACAAGCACACGATTTTATCAATGCTTAACAACGGTATCGCACTCAAAAAACGGCCCCACCAACAAACACAGCACTTCTTTTAAAACATGAACTTGCTGAATGTAAGGCCCTATTCACTCATCCACAGAGATTTCTTCTCCAAAATCCACTCCCTCTACGATTATACGTTTACAAAATCCACAAATCTAACCATCCCCATTAGACCTGTAGTAGCATATACTATACACTCAAACACACACAGAAAATTGCACACAAACTAGACAAAGATTTCAAACAACGCTATCAATTACACCCAAGCTCACAATACTCAACGGCCCCTGATCATCAACTAGATTAAAAATTTCCGTCCCCACTAACACCAAACTTGTTTCTTTTAATGTAGTAAACCTATTTCTGATGTACCATCATCTGACCGCAAGACTGTACTTAAAAGACCCAAATTGACAGATCACAATGTACCGTCCCATCAAACTGAACAGTTTTAACTTAATTTCCCTGTTGCATAGATACCAACAAATTCAATACCAAATTTACACCCAGATTCTGGATTGTTATGGAAGTTCCAGCCCCTGTCACCTTTATTGGCTGAAACCTGTATGGACAACTGGGAAAACCATTGTTGCTTCTGGACATCCCACTTCTAGAAATCCTCAGCTATTGACCGGTACAGTATAGATACGTAGACGACGTGTTGGCAGGACGATGGACAGGCACCACAAGACAACTTCTTAATTTTACACAAAAATACATCTACTCTTTACACCCAAACGTAAGATTTGAATTAGATTTATTGTTAATTCTGCCAATTAAGTGTAGTAACTTGGTGTGAATATCTTGATACTTTGATAAACTTACGTTCATTAACAAAGTTACAAAAAGAGTTGATTAAATAATAATAATAATAATAATAATAATAATAATAATAATAATAATAATAATAATAATAATAAATAGTACATTAAAATCACCACCAAACCCTTATGCTTCACTGCACAACATAACTGTGAGGCTATTTTCTTTCCTCATGTTCTCATATTCCCTTCCCTCCACTTCCTTCATAACACTACATAACTCTGCACTGCACTGCACTGCACTGCACTGCACTGCACTGCACTGAACTGTACTGCACTGTACTACATGAATAATAAAATAATAATAAAGATAATATGCTAATACTACTACAACTGATATTTATACTAACAATTAAACAACTTACTTTGTATGAAATACCTGATAACAGTGGAAACTTAACATTGATACAATAACCTGAAATATAACTAGAAACTAGTTTATTTTTAAACTTGCTCAAGAATTGAGGAAAAGGTTCTAAGATTGTCGCATGCAAACTGTTCCAGTCTCTAATAGTTCAGTTTGTAAATGAAAATTTCCCGACATCGTTCTATTCCTTGTCTTAATTTTATGCGTGATCCGCTCTACCGAAGTAGCAGGTTTTTTCTAAACGACGTATTTCATTCCAGGCAGGATAGCCTGCGTATGCTTTGTACATAGCATAGAGTCGCAGCTTAATCCGCCTCTTTTCGAGTGATTCCCATGCTCCTCTATTTTTTGATCCTCTGAAAGTAAATTTCGATGCTCTGCGCTGGACCTTTCTAGGTTACCTTGCTGCGATATGTACAGGTCCCAGCATACCGCGCCATATTCTAATGCAGGTCGGACTAGTGACATATATACTTCTTCTTTACCTCTCACTGTACTCTTCTTTAGGATCCGCATAACAGGAAATGTAGAGATCTCAGGCTTTTCCCACAGCAGAAATTTACCTGATTTTCCCTAGCTCAATTTACTATCTAATTGAATTCCTAAATATTGCAAGATGTGACTGGGTATGACACATTTGTTCGAATTTTGTACAGTTACCGCCAACTGACCCCTACCAAACGTGATCAAACTATGCGAACTTTATTTCCATACCCATTTGTTTTGCCAGGAGTGTAATTTGTCTATGTCTCGCTACAAATCTGTTCCGATATCCTCTGATTCGATAACCCGATAGATGATACAGTCATCTTGAAGTCTTACGTTTGAAACTAAATTTTTGTAAGTCATTCAAGGCGAAACATGAGAGTCAATGACACTTCTGGAATCCTGACGTAACACTTGCGGAGGTTGATAGATGTCGATTCGAACCTGTTGTTTCCTATCGTAATAGTTCGTTTATCAGAAAGCACCACCTAATTAATATACGAATCTAATGAATTTATTTCAAGACGATCGTAATTAACATCAAAAGCTTTAAAAATCTATTACTATTGCGTGTACCCTTCCACCTTTATCAGTTTCGTCGGTTAGATCTTGTAGAAGTGAGACAAGCTGACTCTCGCAGGAGAATCCGTTCGGAAGCCGTGCTGACCTTGATAAAGCCATTCCTTGCCCTACATTCTTTCCGGATGTAGTTAGTAATCAGTTGTTCCATGAGTTTGCATACGACTGACGTGGACTTATCGGCCTATAGTTACTTAGTGCCGTTTATCACTTTTAAAAACAGGTACTACGAGTGCTAACTGTCTTGAGTACGCAAGCATTGTGGTAGAAAATATTAAATAACCTAATTAGGTACGGTAGAATAGCCTCCACCTAATTTAATATCCCGTGGAAATAGAATCTGGGCCTCGAGATTTTCCGCTTTTCATTAATTTTATTCTTTTCCATAGAAGTACCCGTCAACCGCGACCGTTCTATCTGATAACAATTGGTATCTGTACAGTCAGTTTTCCTTAAAACGGCAAAATGTGCATTAAGAAGCGTTTTGCTTTCTCTGTCGTCAGTAATTGGCAAATTATGAATACGAACAACTGGTATTTCGTCTTTGTTTCTCTTCCCTCTACGAACATACTTAAAATGTTCCGACTAATTATTGCCATCCATATCACGGATATATTTCAAATGACGTTCCTCCGCGATTTTCTTTTTCGTCTCTAACGCTTTTGAATAACTGAAAAAATGCCATGTGGCTGTCACTAACGTGCCTGTTAGTAAACGCCTGTCTGGTTTTTCTTTTCACATGTCTAATCTTTGCATTATAATATTCTGGAGTCGGGATTTCTTTTGCAATTTACATGGAACAAATGTCTGCGGCATTTTCAAGAATGTTTTAAATTCTTGCCATATTTCTTCTATTCCCCCTCCCGTTCTAGAAACGCATCGTCTTTACTCCCTTAAGTAATTTTGAAGGCCTACTACATTGGTTTTCTTGTATTGTCTCACTAGGAACCCGGTGTTAGTACTTTTCCTTAAAGTACTTAAGTCTAAGTCGACAAGAACTGCTTTATGGTCACTTATGCCTTCCATGACGTCGCACGATAAGAATAAGTCTTTTGGACTAACAAGGCAAATATCTAGAAGCGCGTCTGGCGGAGTCGGCTAAGTCTACTACCTGCGCTAATCCGTTGTCCCAGACCAGTCTATTGACAAGATTCTGCACGTGTCCACTCCGCACTTACGCACCCTTTCCAAATTGTGTCTGGTAGATTTAAATCTCGGCAATAACAACAGGATATTCGTATATTTTTGTTCTTTCATGTATGCCTAATATTTCGTAATTGCTAGCCGGTGGACGGTAGCAAGCAATTATTCTAGTTATTTCCTGAACAGTAAATTCCAACCCCGTCATTTCAAAAACATTATCGACCCAATTTGATACGACATTTAAAGTATTTTTCACACAAATAGATACTCCGCCGCCTCTAGTGCGATCATCTCTAAACGTAAAATAATCAGACCGAAAAATTTCCGCATTTGCTACGAATCCGAGCGAACTCTGTACCTATCACGATATCGGATCACAGCCTCAATTACATTCCAAAATTCCGTTACTTTATTTACGATGCCGACAGTTCACCTGCAACAATCTAATGAACCCTCTCCTCACCTGCAAGTCGGGTTTGGGACTCGTGCGTCTGTTCAGGTGCCTGCGTCCCCGCAGCAGCCGTCTCCTCCCGCGCAGCAGTCGATATCCGGCGCAGCAGTCGACCCTCCCGCGCATGGCGATCGGCTCTCCCGCGCGGCAGTCGGCTCCTCCGCGCAGCAGTCGACTCCTCCCGCGCGCGGCGGTCTCCCGCGCAGCAGTCGACTCCTCCGCGCAGCGATCGGCTCCTCCGCGCAACGATCGACTCCTCCGCGCAGCGATCGGCTCCTCCGCTTCTGGCAGTGGCTCTCCGCAGCCAGTCGATCTCCCGCCCCGCCCGGCTTGATCATCTCCTCCCGCGCAGCAGTCGGCTCCTCCGCGCAGCCAGTCGTCTCATCCGGCGCAGCAGTCGGCTCCTCGCGCAGCAGTCGTCTCCTCCCGCGCGGCGATCGGCTCCTCCCGCGCAGCCAGTCGGCTCCTCCGCGCAGCAGTCGACTCCTCCGCGCAGCAGTCGTCTCCTCCCGCGCAACTGTCGGCTCCTCCCGCGCAGCGATCGTCTCCTCCGCGCAGCGATCGACTCCTCCGCGCGGCAAGTCGTCTCATCCGGCGCAGCAGTCGGCTCCTCCCGCGCAGCGATCGTCTCCTCCCGCGCAGCGATCGTCTCCTCCCGCGCAGCAGTCGGCTCCTCCGCGCAGCAGTCGGCTCCTCCCGCGCAACAGTCGACTCCTCGCGCGCAGCTGTCGACTCCGACCGCGCAGCAGTCGACTCCTTCTACGCAGCAGTCGGCTCCTCCCGCACAGCAGTCGACTCCTCCCGCGCAGCAGTTGACTCCTCCCGCGCAGCAGTCAACCCTTCCCGCAAAGCAGTCGACTAATCCCGCACAGCAGTCGACTCCTTCCACGCAGCAGTTGACTCCTGCCCCGCATAGCAGTCGACTCCTCCGATTCCCAGATTCCCCGACTCCCAGATTCACAAATGAAATAGAAAACGACCACAAATCTTTAAACTTCTTTGACCTTACTATGCGCTAGTGCAGGACCATCACGAATTCAATATACAGAAAACCACCCACGACACCGTCATACGCACTTCACAACATCCTCACACAAACACGCAGCCTTCCATGCTATGGTACATCGATTAATCTCAATCCCGATGTCTCTCGAAAACACAAAAGAAGAAATAAACACCATACAACATATAGCCATTGTGAATGGATATGACTCTCATATCATTGACAAATTAATAATAAAAAAAACACTCAACATCCGCAAACACATCACTATTACACCTATTAATAAGAACACTACAGCCACGTACATCACCATTCCTTACGTAGGACCTCTTTCTCTTAAAATAGCCACCACACGCATTAAATTCGGTCTCTTGAAGACTGTCTTTGGCTCATCGCCAGGAAAATCCTTCTAAACTGCTTTTAAATACTACAGAAAATACTATCCGCGCAGCAGCGGATATGATATTCAACAGCAATGTGACTCCGTAAGAACGTCCGCATTCTGCTGAAGCTGACTCATGACTGACTCATGTTGTCAGATATTCTCAAGGAATGCTTTAGAAGAATAAGGAATGCTTTGGAAGGAATAAGAACGTTTACCAGGATGAGGCAAAGTAACAACATAACTGAAACTTCTGTGGTCGTTGCGTCCTTGAGTCCATTAGACTCTCCTTCCTCCATTAGTTCGTTTGCAATTGGCTAACTTATGAACGAATTCGTCACTTACTTTCGTGATGTCTTCGTCCGACGAAAGTATAGTGCGCCGCGAGTAATAATTAAAATTAGGAAAAATTATTTTCTAAACGATACATTACATTTACTTTTTTGTGTAGTAGAATACTGCTGTTTATTTTAAAACAGAACTTGAATGCGAGATGCGTACCGGTGCACGTCTTTGCAACCCAAAATCATTTTCATTCTTACATTCGTAGCGGTTTTTCTTTTACTGATTGGGAGAGCACGTTAAGAGATTTTCCACATACGTAATTAGATTTAAATATTTCCCGGACTCGCGTACGTATATATACCTCAGCAGAACTCTTGGACTTCTGTATACTGATGTTTCCAAACACTTTACGAGTAGGTGTAGCTGAACTGCTGTCGCGGCGGAGGGATACGTCTCTGAATTACATGTGATGTTTGAACTGTCTGTTTTGAATTTTGTGCCTAGGGCCATAGTGAGATCGGCGGCAATTCTCGAAAGTATTGGTTAAAGAGACTAGCCACTGTTTGCCGGATCGTTCACATTATATCGTTATATTTTAAACGTATTCTCTACGGGTTTTCTAGTTGATTTGGTAGTATTTTTTATTATATAATATCACATTGCTTTTGTTTTATTATTTGAATTCAAAATATCTGATCATTTTTCATGATTTTGGCCTGCTTTATGACTTTTCGTAAGAATGTTTTGTATTTTCAAAGTAGATAAGGAAATCTTGAGATACGTCATGACGTTTGAAATGAAAGAAAGAATTCGCTTGTTTTTACAGGATGTCCTAATTCCTTGTGTTATCCAAGAATTGCTTTTCCGTGAAATATTTAATTTTCTTTTTTGAAAAAGAAAGCAAGTGTTAAAATGAAATGAAAGAGTTGAAAAAAAAAAAGAATTATATTTGACGTTTGTACCAACAGTATTATTAATCGCTTCCCATGACGTATTATTCCCATCAAATATTATTTATTTTGCGTGTATTATTTATTGTGTCAGTGTTCGAATTTCTTATAATGGTAAGAATTTGTGTATCGTGGTCACTGTCTCCTAAATCTTTTGTTTCAACTTCATATCGAGTAGTAGTTTAATTTAATTATAATTTGATCAATTGCCTTCATCAGATATTTGTGTGATCCGTGTAGGTACGTGTTATGAATGTATCTAAATTAGAAGAATTAATTAAATTGAAACTTTTCTTTCTCGCAAGATTAAGGCCAGAAAATCAATGTTAAAATCTCCGCATACAACAATGGATTCAAAAGAGCGATTGCTGACTTTGTTAAGTGTTATCTCCAGGTTTTCGAAGAACAAAATATAATCTGCAGTTCTCTTTGTTGGAGGTCTGTAAATGCAAAGTATTATCACTTGTAGTTCCTTGATTTTCGTGATGTTCGCTTGTAAATGCAAAGTATTATCACTTGTAGTTCGCTTGATTCACGTGATGTTCGCTTGTTACGCGAACTCATCCTTGGAAAATCCTTCTAAACTGTGAAGGAGCACTTTCTATATTACGAGTATTTATCACGTCATAGGAAACGTTAAAAAAAGGTTGAAGAAGCGCGGCCGAAAGTGAACAAAGGGTAGTTCAAACTCAACACTATTCTAAAATTGTGCAGAGAACATACATATTTATATCAAACTCACTGTGGAAGCTTGACAATTTTCGCAAGTTGATTAGATATTTAGATAGCAAACGCTAAAGAAACATTGAATAATACGATCAAAGTAAGATTAACTCGATGAGCTACAACAGCATATACTTCCTCGTATTATGAGGAACAGTTTCAGAATATTACAATATTGCAAATTGTATCCGACAATCGCTAGAAAGTCAGCCCTCACTAGAAACGCCTTTAATCAAATAAGGCGCGCACCCGGATCAGACATACGGTGTGACAATATAGTCTCTCCGTAGTGGCACCCAGTGGCTGGTGAGAGTGCTAGCAACATAAAATTATGTTGGTAGCACGAGCTGCAGCTTGTAACAAATAAAGATAAATTGCATACTCACCACAATCATAACAGATGCTGCAAGTGTCATCCCCTTCACTTGTTTCCCAGAGATGTGGTTGCTACGAACATGCAGTTTTTATTAGAAGCCCCTGATTTGGTTCCGTGCGGAGAGATTTTCCTGGCGCACTGTATAATTACTTCGTCGGCCAGTAACAGTTGCAACCCATGTACAAAACAAAAAACCAACATTGATTAATCCACAAATGTAACATTTCACAGCACATCATTTTACAGACAAGAAATGATAATTTCACACAAGATTAAATTAATTAATCCAAAGAGAAGTTCCAAATTAGGACTTATTATACGATAATTAGATATCAAACTGTGTAAAGTAAAAGACAATAAATTAAACTCAGAGTTGAAAGTCAAACATTGAATAGTCTTAGGAAAGCCTAAATATTAGGTTTTAATCTATCGACTATTAGTTTACAAAGAAGAGTATTATGCCTGGATTATTATAGAACGGATTGTACGATATAATAAATACTTTTAGGTTAGTTTTAGATCGAACCGACGTCATTGTTTAAGTGTTCTTCGCTCTATTGAAACAAAAATATTGAATATAAATTACGGCAGTTTTGAAAATTTTGAAAAAATATACTTATCCCCAAAACTGAAATATCACTTCGTCTCTAAATGTATACGGTAAGGTGATTACGTAATACTTTGTGTAAATTAGCAGCGAATTATATCAACAAATGGGTATATTTCTATATAAATCAATGAAAGCCTGGTAGTATCATGCCATTACGAATTACGTGCAACATCGACTTCTCCCGGAGCGTACATATACATTTCTTTTGCCCTTACCGTCCCATCGTCTGACTTAAAGTAACCACTTCCTAAATCTTGTCTAGATGGCTTAATTCCTCCAGTCCTTTCCTCTCATTCCCGTTCATTGGCTCGCGTGGAATTTCCCAGAGCCCTTGCCCCCCTCTCGAGGCCTCGCGCACGCCCCTTCAGGACAGCCCACCTCCCAGGGCCCCTGCCTCCACCCCCACACTCGCCGCCTGCCTTGCCTCCTGGCCTCGCTGCCCGGGAGAAGTGGCTCAGTGCATCAGCTAATGTCACCGCAGTGCATCTTACTCGGGAGTTCTAGGTTCAAATTACCGACGGCGGCTTGGAGTTTTCGACACTAGATTGTCAGTTAAATCGGGTCAGTCGCTGTATGGAGAAAATTCTAGCGGCTGTCTGCTCTGATTGGTAATTTTCGTGGTTTCTCCAATGAACACCAGGCGAATGTCCAAGCAGTACCCTAACAAACGGACCACGGACCGCGCGCGATCTTTCCTTCCTCTTCCTTATCCTATCCTCACCTCTTACTTCAACCACTAACATGTACTACACTACCACACATGCCGGGAGACCGGTCGGGAGCTTAGAGCTTGTCCAGTAGCGGCAGTGCCCTGCTGGTGGAGATACCCGCCGGTCGGTGCCGGATCTCGCCATCCAGCGGGAGAAGATCATCGCCACCTCCCGATAAAAAAACTGCACTACACTTACGGGACTAATGTCCTCAGTAGTTGACGCGTCTGGAATCACTAACAATCAACCACGCCCTCACCACTCTTGTCTTTCCCAGTTCCCACCTGCTCCGCCCCGTATTTGGCCTGCCCAACTTCCGCCCTCTCACAACTCATCCCTCCCGTGCTGACCGCTCTACCTTTTCACTATATTCACTAAAAACCTACAACGGGTCACTCAAGTAACCTAGTAGTATTACTTGATCTTGACAATTTCACACCAAAAATTAGGAATGGTTTTTTATGTCATAACTGCCTACAGGAGTGGGTTCGGTTTTACCCGCTTTTTGTAATAAAAAAAACATAGGAATTTATTTAACTATGAACAGAGTTCTACATATATTCTGTTAAATACTTGAATACAATTTTATCTAGCATTTACACATTGCATTAAAAAAATCTATCACTTGCTCCACCTTTAGCAATTACGTGATTACCTACAGGGAGTTGCGTTTTAACCTTGCATAAACACTTTCATAAAATGATATTAGCCTTTTCCCTTCACAAAACACAAGAAAATAACTGTACACAAGGCAATAATACATGGAAACACAAAATACTGAAAAGAATCACATACCAAAATACCCTTTACATACACTTTCAAAGAATTTCCCTTTAATAGTGGATTAAATATATACAAGACGTTCACGTAGATTATTACTTTATACAATTTGTGCAAAAATGTCGTTATACAATGAACGTACGATTAATAACACTCTTTTAATTATAGGTTTGAACAATTTGAAAACGATTAAACAATAAATTGAAACACATGCTAAAAGAACAAATATTATCGTTGATAGAAAAATGAAAAATAGGTTTTTTCAATTCTTTACAGGAATTAGCTATCTGGTCCTTTTACGACTGCAATATCGTAAAAAATTACTTTAAATGATTTTAATATAATGACTGACTATCTACGTCTGTAAGTGAGGTGAATTCTATTTCTGTAGAATAATTCTCGCTTCTTTAAGAGTTCTTTTTTTGAGAATTTCTAGTGAAGATTTCGACTCACGACACGTCGTCTCGAAGAAATTTTCTACTGCTGGAGCGCGACGGCGACCCCGATCCTTTCAAGTCGTGGAGCCCCCTTGCTTCGCGAAAACGTCCTCTGGTGAATCCCCACCACAGTCTTTCAATTTTATACAATCACGCAATATCTCCCCGCGTAATGAATTTCTTACGTGGTAGTAAACGAAAGAAAAAACTGGAAAGAGAAAAACCCATAACATGCTTTCTATTTCAGTATAGTTCTTGAACGTTGATATATTTTTTCCTCGTTGAGAAAAATGTATATTTCTACGTAATGCGTTCACGTGAATTTATCAGAATATTCATGTATTAAAATTCTCAATTCTCTCTTACATGGTTTCGTTATTTTAACATGATGAGACGAATTACCTTTTTCAAGCTTCTTGTCGTCGAAATACGGAGAATTCTCCTCTCCGTCCAACACGAACAATTTCGGTGCGTCCAGATCGGCGGTCGGCAGCAAAGAGAGAACTTTTCGTAGCGGTGCTTGCGCTAGTGCTGATATTTTTAAGGTGATTTTGATTGGTTGTCGTCCATTCTACGCAGTGCGTTCAGAAACTTTAATAAATTCTCGTAGGGATACCATTTACTACTTGCGCGATCTCTTGCAATTCGAACACTATAATTGCATCTTGTCGTGTCTTGACGTTCTCGGTGCTTCTCAAAATCGATGGAACCGACAAATGGGCGGTTACGTGCCTCCGCCCCACTCACTCCTGCCCACCACGCCTCTAGTGGTCCGCCCACACCCACGACTCCTCATCCCTCCCGCGTCTCCGTCCCAAAACCCCGCCCCACTTGACCCACCCAAGTCGCCCTCACTCGGTCAACGGTCCCGTTGATCCACAATTCCTGTCTCATTCGCGACTCATTTTTACTCCCGTTTCGTAACATTCTTGTCCAATTCTGCTTCTCCGGCTCCATTAACGCACCAACCCATCGCATTTCCATCTCCAGTCCATCCATCCCTGCTAAATTTTGCTTCATTCTCACCCGATTGTCGGGATTTTTCCCCCTTTCCTGTCCCTATTCTGGCTCCATTTCTCTCTTCCGCAGCTCAACTATGACAATAGTGGACTAATAAAATGGAAACTAGAGGGGCCAGAGCAGTTCTTACTTTTCACATTATTAGTAAGTTACGTTATTTCAAAAAACCATGCTCATAATGTTTCCAACCAAAAAATTTATGCCACGCTGGGATTGAAGTGCATTATATTTATCAAGTTAGAACATTACAATAAAAACACTTGAGTCTATCAACCTTCCCAACCTTTAAAAGAGAACTAAACATGTCAATTTAAAAATTTCGATGATCTTAATGAAAATCTGCCAAGTTTGAGTCAAAATATTTTAAAATGTTTGCAGTTTTGAGAAAATCTTGTTTGTAATTATTATAGTTTAAGGTCTCACATTTTTCTCATGAAAGCTATTAATATTTTTTATGTACATAGAATTATTAAAGTTCTAATTTTGAAGATCATGTTTCATTTAAAAATCTGTCTTGAATAATTTAAATTGTAGGAAGACCCAAACTTCTGCAATAGGTTCCCATCATTTCTATAACATTTATTATATTTTTCCTTTGCTTTATGCTAAAAAAAATGCAATAATTTGGAGGCAGTTTTGAGATAAGTTTGAAAATATCCTGAGCTTTTCTAAGTATCTACAAAAAATTTAAAGTAATAGTTTCAAATTCTCAGGTTCTAGTGCGGACAGGTCAATCGGAGATGTCAGTTTCCAAGAAAAGGGGAAACTATGAACGGTTTAGACGATAGTGTTGCGAACGAGGAGGTTGGATGGACCGATGGACGACGGACGGGGGGGGATGGACTCACGGATGAGCAAACGGGGGGCGGACTCACGGATGAGCGGAGGGACTGGACGGACGGACGGACGGAGGACGGGGCCCGGGACACTGGCCACTTTTGCTGCAGCATTTCTTTACTTTCTTTTCTAAATAGTATTCGAGAAGTAAACGATGTTGTGACGAGTGCAATCTACCTGGTCAAAATAAAAACAAACCTCTTCGATGGGAAATAATTTTTCCCATTTCAAAGAACAGTGAAATTTCCGCATGTTATCTTGAGTAAAGTTCCCTTTTCTGCTTGTTGCTATGGATAGTGTGAATGAAACAGCGATGTTATTGAATGTAAGTGATTGTCAAGAACCTAATTGTTACCCAAAATTTGAGAAACAGCGATTTAAAGTCCTGTACCAATATAGTACGTGCCCTTTTTCCCTATTACGCACCCAAATAATCCTTTTACATTACAAAAAATTCGAAACATTAATAAATTACTGGTATAGGTAATTTACACTGGGCTGTTCACGTGATAGAAAATACAAGATATAAAGCTTTTTCAATTCCTTCCATCATTCAGATAAGCCAGCACCTGACCTATCCTCCGGGATTGAAGAGTGTCTTTCTTCTCTCTGTGGTCTCTCCTTCCACGAAAACAATTTGCCTTGCCCCAGGGTGTTTTACTAGTGACTGACACCGAAATCGTGGGGAGCAAAATCAATTTCCTTCTAAAATTCCGGAAACTCGTAAAGTCTTTTATGTCCCTATTCTTAAGCTGGAAACCGTTGTACCAGGCTCTGCTCGTAAAATATTTATTGTCTCCACATTAGCAGAGGCTCCGTTCTACCCAGGCCACCCGCTATGCCGTGCTGTTACACGATGGACTAACAATGGGCACAAATGCGCTTTTGTTCCGTTACTATGGTGACGGGGGAAATACGACACTGGGTGGGCTGCAAAGTTGTTAACGATATATCATATGCACCACAGCGACTTTTTATCTTTCGGTTTGAACATTGAAACTCAGAGAGAAATCTGTAAGTTTTTAAATGAGATGAATATTACACGCTTTTTTAAAGTAATCAACGATTTATTTAAAAAATTAAATTAACCAACAAACAGCGGTCTTGTTTCAAATACTTTATACATTAAAATTAATTAATTATCAATCAGTTCTTTCTCTTTCTTCAATGTCCAAGTTAACATGATTTGGGGGGCCTCGTAATACAATATTTATTTTCAACGATTTCGAAAAATTAGGAAGAAAAAAACATTATTTTAAATTATGAATGAAAAAACCAACAGAAAATACGATTTTTTTGTAACTACAAGAAAAAAGTGTCTGTGACACTCAAATGAAGAGGTTGTCTTGCAATACAAGTATCTCCAAATGATTATTTAACATCCAATACTTGTATAGAACTCACCAACAGGACCAACGGGGCCAACGGGAAACGGGGCCAACGGGGCAAAGGACTAACGGGGTCACACCGACGGTAGTCACAAAATGAAATTGATACTCCGTTGATTTGTGACTTTAAAACTTCTATTTTTACAAAAACATAAATGAAGGGAACCGAATTCTTATTCAATTCTGAAAAATAATTTTAGTGTGAATGGAAGTAGAAGAATTATACTTCCTTTTCAGGACAAAAAAATTTTTCATGAATTGTTAATAGTTGCATCGCGTCAACTTATATCATTTATAGTCATGTGACGTCTTCCAATTCGTTTAATTTAGCCGATTGTGGTATACTCTGATTCTTCTGATGACTGCAAAGAATGAAACCTCACGATAAACCCAAAATTCCCTCTCTGTTGACACGTTGAACAATCATTGTTAACGAAAAG
>CAXIVR010000005.1:58792363-58829863 GCA_964035755.1 Teleogryllus oceanicus | reverse complement strand
GAATAATTACTTTTCCTACTACAAACATTAAATCCCGGGTTTTTAATGGAGTTCTAAAGTAACTTGCTTTCTCAGATGACTTCTCGTTGAATCAGCAGAATGTTGTCCATGGGAAAGTCCTTTATATCCATATCATCGCGTTCTTGATTATCATTGGGAAAAAATTAAAAAGTCCAAAGGTTCTCAACGATTTGGTACTAATAGGTTTTAAATTTTTCCCTAAAATGAATACGGTCAACTTTCCCCAAGCTGTGTTTGTATGGGAAAAACCTAAGCGCGACTGTCTATCTTCGGCTAATTATCGAAATTCGTTTCACTGCGCAGTTATTCTAATATAAATCCCCATAATTTGAATTCAAATTTACTCGATAATAAAAATTACAATTATAATTCAATACTAATATTTGCACAATACCAAGCTATCAGACTAATCATAATTTCCCGCCTCACTATTATTTAAATAATGCCCCAGCCTATGCTGAAAAACTATTTGCACCTCACCAATTGCTTACAGATATACGCTAATATCTTTCAGAGAGACTGGTTCTTGCCTCCTACAAGATCACCTTTCAATACCCTTCCGCACATTTTGCATGTAAGGTGTTCAGGGCCGTGTTTCTCCATCTGACAGAGCTACGACACTAAGCATGGAATACCACACTTTGTTTATTGGTTACCCTAACAGCGTCTATTTTTTGATTTAAGAGCTTGCATACAATGCCATTATTACTAACGTTGGATGTATATTTTAGCATTTAAAATAAACCCAGGGTTCTTGCCTTGTCACAATACACAATCCTGAATTTGTGTGGAGTAAATGAAATCATGTGAGATGTGACGAAATATGGGGGTCTGGTAATAATTGGATATTGGTTTCTCAATTCAAGAAAGATTTCACAATTTTCCATTCTGATAATTAATCTCTACATTTCTATTTGGGCACGAAGCCCCCACTCATTATCTTCTGTCAAACAATATCAATTCAATTTCAACATCAAATTGTGGTAATATTGTCCGTTACGTTTCGTACCACATCAGCACACAGTCGAAAATTAGCTTCGCTGTGTTTTTGGCACGGTTGGCGGCATGGCGTAGTGCGACGCATACAGCACGCCTCAACTTGTTGCTCCCGTTTGACATAGAACTCTTTCGCAGCTGCTGTGACAGCGACCGAGCAGCGCGTGCGGACACAGGAACGCAGCCTTTGCGACTGTCCATTGTCTCGACTCGTATTATTGCGCCCGGGGGCTTTTCGTGTGTCATTGTTCGAAAAACAAAAGCAGTTGCGGGTGGAGAGGCAGAGGGCAGCGGGCGGATACGAATTCCATCGGCAGAGCAAACTGGTGACCTGTGTCCCCATTGGGAAGGGCTGGCACGATGGTGCGAATTGAAATGGAATAGAATTGGTTGATCAAATCCATAGAGTTCAACTTTTATAATGTGGTCATTTTGAAGGGAGAATTTGTTTTGGATCTTTAAAAATATCAACAATATATTGGTATTTGCATTTTTTTTGTAAGTAGGGGTTGGGGTAAAACTACCCTTAGTAATAGTTGTTTGTTTTCATGCTAATAAAATTTTTTTCATTTATTTTAACAAAACTGCTCATTAATTCTATGAAAAATCGTTTTTTCTGCTTTCATAATCCCATCTTAAAATTTCCCAAGTCAATTAAAACTCCACACCTAAAACGGGAATTCAGAAAACAGGCAAATATTTTAAATTTAAAGAAATTATAAAAAGACAACCCAAAAGGTTTTCCATTTGGGCCCTGAAACAAAAAAAAATTTTAATCAACGTTACTTATCTAAAAGAACATATAAAAAAAGATGAAAAAAATTTAAATTTTAAAAGAAAACTTTAAAGTAGCTAATAAAACTAACAAAATATTTATCTGAATAAAAAAATTTTTAAATTTTTAAATTCCCTCCTATATTCCCTTTTTCTTGGGAAATAATTTTTTTCATATTTTTCCTTTTCAAATTTTTCCCCGGAATATATTTAGTCCCCAAAAATATTTTTTTAAAAACAAACAATGAAAGGTCCACAAAATAGACCCTTTGCAAAAACAATCTATTGTCAAAATTATATTTAAGGGGTGAAGATGTGTTAACTTTCTCAAATTTTTAATTATAATAAAGAAACAAAAAAGATATTGAAAGTAACATGGGATAGGGGTAAAATTTGGGGGTTTTTTTTTTACATGTATATAGAAAAAACTCCTCCTATCGTCCCCCTTTTCTTGAATTTTCCCTTTAATTATCCCCATTTCCCTTCCTCTTTCCCTTAATTTTTCTATAAAATCAAACCGTTTTCTAATAAAAGCCTCATTGAAATTTTCAAATTTTCAACTTTTTAATTTAAAAACCTGAATAAAATTTGATAGGAATGTTTTAAAATTAAACAGTTAACATCCTATATTTGAAAATTTTCGATTTCTCAAATTTAATTTTATTTGTTCGCTAGACAATTGTCCCTTTCAATCTTGCAAAATCATCCCAATTTTCATAAATTAAAATTTCAATTATCTTATAAAATGTCTAATCTGCTCGTTTTCCAAACTCCTTGAAGATAAAAAAAACTTTTGGGGAACTAAACAAACCCCAAAAACGTGAAATCGTAGGCTTCCCCGGGGCCCGAGTCGTATAAAAGATCTTGGCTGTCCCGGTGACCCCCAGAGGCTGTGTTGCCGGTTTTGAAAACAGCCCTGAGGAAGACCCGAAAGATGGTCGAAACGGCAACCGGGCCCTTTAACCGGGGCCCCCACCCGGAAAAAGAAATCACCCCCAAAAGACATTCGACGAAATTTTAAAAGAGCTTAAAAACAACATAAAGGGGAAAGAGTTTTTTAAGAGTTCCAATTAGTCAAAACGATCATCGACCTGCTGGTTTTCCACATTTTGATGAGTTTGAAATCAAATTCAAGGTTTCCATCTCAAAAATAGCGGGCGAAACGGGGAAAGAAAACCCCCGGTATTCCGGAAAAAGGGGGAATTTTTTTTTTTTGAAAAGGGGGTTTCGGTTCAAATGGATTTTTTCCCAGAAAGGACAAATGTTTTAAAATCATAGATTCAACGGTCGAGCGCGTTCGAGCATGTTTAAAACATTCCCTGGAGTTAGTCGAGAAAAATCAATTAAATAAAAAGGGCCATTGGTTGGGATTCATCATTATTATCTGAAAAATTTTTAAAAACCAAAAAAAATAACACTTTGCCCCGTTTTTCAAAATTTTTTCTCAAGTTATACAAAAACCATATAATTAGCACATTGTTTATTTCATTTTCTTTTTTTTCATTAGTTTACGTTCATTTAATTTATTTATTTTTTCGTTTGTTAATTATCATTTTATTTATTTATTAATTCCCTGTTCATTATTTATTTATTTTTTTATTTATTTATTAGTTTTATTTTACTTTTTTCAAGTTTTTGGGACGAGCATTCTTTTCCACCCCAAAATTTAAAATTGCCTTTCTCAATTTTCTAAAAATTTTAAAAGTTTGTTTGTCAAATAATATTCAAAGAAATTTTATTGTTTTTACTTTGGAAAAGTGATGGTGTCAATTTTTTAATGCTTGTTCATTTTATTTTAAAAAAAATTTTTAATGTTAAAATTCGGATTTAATCATTTCAACAGCTTTTTTTAAAAAAAACGTTTATTTAGTTGACGTGACTTGAGTATTTACTCTGGTATAAGTATTGAATAGCCCGCTGTTTCAAAATTAAGCTTGAAGGACCCAGCACGACTGGACGGAACGATCAATTATAGATAGAATTCATTAATCAATAATCATAAAATTGTAATTTTGAAAAAATGAAAATTTTATTGAGACTTCTTTTAAAAGTAAAACCCAAACATACGTTTCAACTCATGACGAACAGCCAAACAGATAGCCAGTCGGATGAACGGGAGATCAGACAAACACGAATAGACGGACGTACGGACGGACAGACGAGTGGATGGACGGGTGGATGGGCGGTGGATGGCGGTGGACGGGCGGGTGGACGGCGGGTGGACGGGCGGGCGGACGGGCGGGCGGGCGGACGGGCAGGCGGACGGACGGGCGGACGGACAGGCGGACGGGCGGACGGACGGGCGGACGGCAGACAGACGGGCGGACGGACGGAGCGGACGGACGGGCGGACAGACGGGCGGACGGACGACGGGCGGACGACGGGCGGACGGACAGGCGGACGGACGGGCGGACGGACGGCGGACGGACAGGCAGACGGCAGACGGGAAGGCGGACGGACGGGCGGACAGACAGGCGACGGACGGACGGCGGACGGACGGCGACAGACGGCGGACGACGGCGGACGGACAGGCGGACAGACGGGCGGACGGACGGGCGGACGGACGGGCGGACGGACGGGCGGACGGACGGCACAGCGACGACGACAAATAGACTGATGTTTCGTAATCAACATTTTGGCGTCCAATTTTTGTATCAAGGACCCAAAACTTCAATCGGCCTCCTCAGCGTTTTAGACGAAGTAATTTATGACATACGAAAACACGATTTATAAACTTTTCGAGACCAGAACCAGCAATTTAGAGTTATTCTGTTGAAAAGTCGCCGATTTCTGGCGCACGATTACAATACTTTATTTTCTTACGAGTAAGACGAGAACGTAAAACGTGTACAGTTAGATAAAAAAATTCCTAACAAACTGATTCGGGTTTTACATTGAATCGCAATGAAAATTAATGGATTAATGTCCTTCGAATGTTTCAGTTCTTTATGATACTGAAACAAACTATCTAATTTCATTTTTAAATTATATCTCCTCTGCCCTTCTAATATTATAAATATTAATTCAACAACCCTTCCAAATTTATATAAGAATATGGCACCGGAAAATATTACGTTAATTCTATTTTTAAAATTAAACTTCAACTCTATTTCAATAAATTAATATCCGGCTAACTGTGTCGATTGGTTTTATAAGAAATAATCCTATTGTCTATTAGCGATTATTCGATATGCCATATGAACAAGTGGCCGAGGAATCTGAAAAGCAAATGTACATTTCAGCTACTCATTTGCTGGAATTAGTCAAAAAATCTTTTCTATTGAAAGAAACTGTAGGGTTTTTTCAATGTCCATGAAATTTGACTTGTAACAATACAAACGTACTTTCGGTCATGACCGGTTTCAAACCTTATACTGCAGTTACCAGTTACCAGCTACTTCGTGCGCTCTTGGCCGATGTCGCCGCGTAGAACCATTTGCATTTTTTCCGGTGTCGATGGCTCCAGGTCCAAATACCATCTTCTTTTCTTCCGTTGTGCACAAGTGTACTCAAGTCACTGATTCTCACCGCCTCATAGTTGATGAGTCTTAATTAATTTGCCTTTAAAGGTTCCAGTTCTTTCTACGTATGCTTAAAATATTAAAGTTCAGTAAACTATTATCTGCTTAAATACTCCCGATCCTGTTCCGACAAATTCACCTAAGTTCACAGTTTAAATTCTAGCTGTTGCACTCGAAATATTTCCAAGTTCCCAAATTTTGCACATTCATCAATATTCAAAGTCCGACAACCATACGCTCCAAGTAGACGTTCACATTTCCCCAAAATCCAACATCAATTATCTACACACGATCCGCACAGCACCACGGCATAAGTCGGAATGCTTCCATATTCCCCTCTTTCAGCCCTTCAAAAATTGGTAGATATTTTCTACCATTTCTTTCCAGAAAAAATGGACCACTTGCGTCCAAATATATTGTCATTTCATGCCTCGCCATTCCCTAAATTATTTACAAATTCAACTAGCCGCGCCCAGACTGTCATTGCTTTCTCGGCCAATCCCCGAACAGTTTACTTTATCAACTAGCCGCGCCCCGTGATTCCAAGTAATAAAGTTTGTTGACCTTGACGACAACTCGTCTACCGTTGCTAGCCGCCATAAATATGTCTATCCTTACAATTCACCCTGTTTCAATAAATGTCACGCAATACAATGTCCTACATATTGGTATGTCACAATACCTACGATATGGTATTAACGTGTTTGTTTTAATGTGTTCATAAGAACGTTCTGAACGCAAAAACAAAAAAAAAAAAAAGAAAATATAATCAGCATATATCATATTTAAATTTTCGTAGTTATGTCAAATATTGAATACCAGTATCCATAAGTAAAATTCAAATTTTCTATTTGTATTTAGAATTTATGATAGATTTATCAAAACTTTTATTCTTGTTTTTTTTTGAAAAATAATAATAGTATTTTAAAAGAAAACCCAATACATACTTGTGCAAGGATGAAAGTCAGTATGGATTAAAATAATCAAAGATGTCACTTTTATAAAACCATTATTTTATTACCTCGTTTGCTACAATTCTGGGTCAATTCAAAATGTATCGCTCGCTTAATTGATAGATTAAGAAAAACATTGTAGGAGTTTTGTTCCTAATCACTATCAGAAAAATTATAAAATTACGCTCAAATATCAAACTTCTGTTTGTTACACAAAAATGTCAAACTCGATTTATGCCAACGTCGGTGCTCATGAATGTTTTAACAATAAAGGCACGCACACGAATATCTCGATCAAGAACCACGGACCTTCGTTATAACAAGTCTTTAACTAGCACTCCTCTCGCGTGCTATCCTTCTAGCAGGCGCGCCTCGGGAAATCCTTTGTTTCGCCGTAGGCTGCGCCTTCGTTTACGCTGATCACTGGGGCTCTGGAAGCCCCGGACGCGACTCCATTGCATTTCATTTGCAGTTGAGCGCAGCAAAGTAGCGCAGAAAATGAGATTAGAGGAGCCGCGATGCACGTCTTCCTTTCGCGACTTTCGCGACGACTGCAGTGATCACAGAGCGCGTCTTCACGGGCTCAGCAGCCCCATTTACCCAAGACAAACCGGGCGACATGACCGGCCGCGGACGCGTGTAATTAGTTCGCTGGCGAGTATGCCTTATGGCGGGCTACATCTTCCAGCAAATTGTCTGGGAGAACAACCTTAATGTTAATAGATCTTAACTACTTCAAATAAACAAATAAACAGTGTTCAGAATACCGAAGGTGAAGGATCGAGAAGGAAGGAGAAAGTAAGTTATTATTGTTGTAAATGCTACAATTGTGTTCCTTCTTTCACCCCATGTGTTAGGATTACTTCAAACCCAGTGGAATGATCGAAATAAGGTAAAATAACCGGAGTGCGTGCATACCGAAACATTTCCGTCTGGGCATGACGGGGCGTGGCGTGGCGTGGCGTGGCGTGGCGTGGCGTGGCGTGGCGTGGCGTGGCGTGGCGTGGCGTGGCGTGGCGTGGCGTGGCGTGGCGGGGCGTGGCGGGGCGTGGCGGGCGTGGACGGGCGTGGCGGGGAGTGGCGGGGCGTGGCGTGGCGGGGCGTGGCGTGGCGGGGCGTGGCGTGGCGGGGCGTGGCGGGGCGGGGCGGAGCGGGCGGGGCGTGGAGTGATGTGACGTAGCGTAGCGGGTCGTAATGGGATGGGACGGAGCGAGGCGTTGCTTAGCAAGGTGGAACGCGACCGGGCGTGGCGTGGTACGGCGTGGCGGGGAGACTGTAGTATGGCGGGGCATGCGAGTGATGGGGAGGGTGGGACGTGGCAGGAGAAGGTTTGTTTGCGTCCGCGTCGCCCCGCGGTGGCTAGTGTGGCGTTCAATTAGAGCCCTGGCCCGAGGCCCATCATCAGCGCAAACGGCGAGCCTCATGGCCTGCGCTTGCTCTCTGAGAGACGTGCGTACGCAGTTCACTTGCTCAAGAGCGGAGCAACCGCGTACATTGTTAACGAGTACGCGTTTGGGTTTGCACATTTGGAAAATGCACAATGCATTAACGTGATGAGCACACTTCACCATGTAGCTTAGATAGGTGAGAATCAAGTAAAAATCCAAAAGAAATACATGTCAACTTCTTTTTGAAATAAGTTTTTACAAATGTTTTCAGAACAAAGGCGTATTCATAACAAAACGTTTCTAAAAAGCGGAGTTTTTACAATTTTTTGCTAGAATTGCTCCGATGAAAAGCAAACGTATTTAAAATCTTTCTTCACTATTTACTCATATTGTAGCAGAAAACGCACAACAATTAAAAGCCTAACTTTAGAACTTATACTTGTATTTCCAGTCTACTTCGATATCCACAATGTATCTGAAAAAGAAGCAAACTAGTAGAATAATTCTACCATTGATTACAAAAGTTACAAAAAATGCATTCTTTATTTCATACGAATGATAAGAAATAAATATGTACTATAAACAGCTGAGACTAAAATAACATATTTCAATAAATGTTTATGTGATCAATACAAGAAGATTGAATTCCAGTACAGAAAAGTACATTTAATCATGAAAAAACCTGTCACTCAGGCAAATGTTAAGAAGCTCTTAGGTCTTCAATAGAAAAAAGTGTTAATAGTCAGCTAGCGCGATTCGGAATTCCGATCCTCTTTATCAGTTATATTTTGCATTGGCTAATAAAAGTAATTTGAATTCATTTCCCCTTGCATGTACTGTTTATGAATATCAATAGTAATTATATATTGATTAAAATGTAGTAACTATTTAGATAATTTTGGTGGATATTAAGTTGAACTGTGTGTTTCCATCCTCGCTCTTTAAATCTGAGGAAAATTACATTACATTTCTCCATACATGTATTTAATGTGCATATTGAAGTGTTTCTAAAACTCGGTTTTGGGAATGTATTTATAAACATCAATAGAAGGATGTCTGCAGGAATAACAAAAAAAAATGTACTCGTCTTTTCATCGCCAAAAATAATATTTCTTTCCATATTAATATAAATTTGTATCAATGTGTACTTCTGTCTGAAGCAAGTACTGGAGAAACAAAAAAGGGCCAGAAAATATCGACCTGACAAGAAAAACTAGGAATGAACGTCTACTTCTATCTCCGAAAAATTAAGTACCTTAAAGAGGCGACAAAGCTCAGCAACGTGGCTTTCTTTTGCCAGAACAATGAAGACTAGCGTTTATCCCTCGAAATGATCCGCAAGAAATTCTCCAAATTACGCAATGACTCAGTTCCGCGAATACGACAAACCGTCTCTCTCCCCACTCAAAAAGTGGGGAAGGGGCGAGGAACGCGCTCTCCCAACAATCGCGTGTCCGAAAATTAATCGCTCGGTTGCAGCCCGCGCGCAGCCAAGTGCACTGGCGCGGAGCGACCATCGACGCGGCCCCCTCCCCCGCCTGGAGAGCGGGGCGGGGCGACGAGGAAGTCGGGGACAGCGCGAGAAACGGCGCGAAAAGCCGGACGCGGAGGAGGCTGTGATTTATCTGCACGCGGGTGGGCGGACTCGCCGTGGTTTTCTCGGTGTCGCAGTCGGCCGAGAACGCGGCTGCGGAGGGACGAGGGAGGTGGAGGCGGGGTGGGGGGCGGCGAGAAGCAATGGGCGGTGAGGACAAGAGGTAAAACTCAACCGGCCGAGTATGAAAAAAGAATGAAAAGTAGGAAAATGACAGAACGAGGATAGAGTTGAAGGTGAGTGGAGATCCAGACGCGTTGGAGGGGCGGTTGATTGATTGATGACTAGTGATTTCGGGTGCGTCAACGGCTGTCATTAGTCCGGTAAGTATAGTGCATGTTTTGCTCCAGAGATGGTGGTGATCTTGTACCTCATGATAGCGAGATCCGGCGCCGACCCACCGTTGGCTAGCGAGATTTTCCGGTCCATCCACCAGTGAGGCATTGCCTCAACCGAGACAAGCTCTAAGGCTCCCGACCGGTCCTCTGGCATATGTGCTATTGCATGTAAGCGTAAGTGTGTGTTAGTGAAGGGACGGATATGACAAGGAACGGGAAGGAAAGATTGTGCGCGGTCCGTGACCCGTGTTAGGGTCCTGCTTCGGCATTCACCTAATACAGAACAGAGAGACCACGGAAAATCACCGATCACAACAGCCTGCCGCAGAATTCTCTTCCACATAGGACAGAACTCGACCTAATTACCTAGGACTAGAACCTTACGACCTCCCAGACAGAGGCATTGCAGTCTCATCAGTTGCTGCCCTGAGCCACTTCTCCCTGTGGAATGTGGAGATGCATAGGAGGCAGTGTGTGAAGAGAAGAACACACAGTAACAAGTGCAGCTGGATGTCTCATGACGGCAGGACAACTTGTATTGAATCAAGGGAAGCAACCAATAATGCGATTTCGTTTTTAGGAGAGAGATGTATGGTGATATCTGAAAGGGACAGGTAGAACAGGAAATGATGCGGTGGTGTAAATCAGTTGAGTTAATGAGAGTGGTAGCAGATCACGAGTATGTAGGTATGGAAATCGATTCTCGAATGGATTATTTCCAAATGATTGAGAGGATCTAATCTCACCTGTATCTGCAAAATAGGTGTGTCAAGAGATGATTAGGAGATGGCATTCGAAACCAGGAACAGATGAACATTAGCATACTAGAGTAGATAACAAAAATGAGCTAAATATTCAATATATAAATCGAGCAATTCGTGTCGCAGGTGATAAAAGAAGGCAAAAATTAAAAAAAAAACTGAAATGAAGTTGACTGAAGGTTTAAAAAAAACATGGAAGAACGTGTAATGGTGGGATGACTTTCTTATCAATTTTGTCATAGTTTCTCAACTCGATTCAAGAACGACGAAGATTATTTTTCAAGACGAGATATCAACTGCATTTTATTTGTAATTAAACACATTGAATGAATACTTCAACTTAGCTTTGATTCTGTCTGAAAAATTGAACAGCTAATCATAAGAAATTGCAAATCGACATTGATCAGACATTGTAACCATGTAACGGTTTATGTAGTATGAATGTTGTAAAGCTGGTTTGAATATAAGAGAAATTATGTTGAGTAAAAACAGTACGGCTTGATAAATTCAAATAAGGATGTCAGTGAAAAATTAAGGAAAGTCACTTTTGAAGAAGTCACCAGATTATTCAATGGCTCCCTGACCTCACGTAAGTTACTAAACCTTGGTGGTCGAGCCAAAGGATGATTACTGACCGGGGAGGTGTTACACTAAATTGAAACACTAATAATGCACACACACAGCTAATCCATTCAATTAATTCTTGGTGTCCACAAAACACCTCTGCAATAGAAATTAAAGAAAGTCACTATTGATCACAGGTATCCAGTACCTAAACCCTTAAAATGATAATAGTAATAATAATAATAACAACAATAACAATAACAATAATAATAATGTAAATTTAAACTATAATTTATTCTATCCTACGGTGTACTATACAGAATCAGAAAATTGTGAAGTTGACATCTCTGTTTCTAACACCTCACCCTTGAATACTTCTCTCAAGTTGATAAATTAACTTCAGTTAATCAGCATAAATTACAGGTGCTATCACGTCAATCTTTACGTGATGCTTTCTCCACTCGGAAAGAAACCAATTCGTTAACCTCATCATTTGGATGGGTTGTGACACACACAGCCACATTGCCAGTGCAAATTGTTTGAAGCCGGGGTGCCAATAACCGTTTGCTGGTTATGTCTTTGGCGAAATACCGAGATGAAGCGACCAGGACAGGCCTACCGCCCCAAGTCCTCAGAGACTCGAAATTAGTATTTTTGGTGCCTATGAACAATACCAGATATCACGAGCCAATTTTCTGCGTAAATTGTGCACACAATAGCAAAGAGTCTAATTATCCGTCCAGATCTCATGAACACGCCCAAATTTTAAACTTCTCTACCGACTTTCACCACACTCTTTACGACTTCAGTTAGTACTTTTGTCCGATTTCCGCCCTAGGATCAAGATTCTCTCAGTCCGCGTTTACTGAGTCTTTGGTTCCCCCTGGGTTGTTGGCGCAATCGGAAGCGCGTCGTCACGGAAATTCACACTTCCGACTCCAAATTAACGCTAACGTTATATAAAATACGGATTAATGGAGATTAAAGTTGCTAATGCGTCATTATATCGAATTAAAAGGAGTATTGCAAATAATTGATTCAAAAACGCAGTTTCGCTATTACATCAGTGTCGTCTAGTCGAAATCATCCAACTTCAATATATCAAGTAACACAGTTCATTTATTGGGGAATAAAAATTTAAAATTTTACATTAATAAATTATTTTATTAACAATATTAGAATAAAATTATTTATATTGACAAATACAATAAAACATCATATATCATAATTTAAATATCGGAATGATTTTTTATTTTGTTTCTTTTCCCACAAACGTGTGAAAAATATTAATATTTCTGGATCATCTCCTTCTTCAACGAGTTGAGGAAACAACTATCCAGAGGTATGAATGTTTTTAACAATCAATATATTTTATGTAATTTAGTTCTTTCTAAATCGATGGAGCAGGGGTCGTATTGGTACCACGTTACTTATGAGATTCAAGAACGTCTCCACATCTTCATCGAAACATCGAAAACAACAATATTGATACTCAGAGAATTTGCATTATTCAGACCTTACGTAACCTACATACACCTGCTGGAAATGCTGAGGATAGCGTCGGAGTTCGCACGTAACGCGAAGATTGTGGCGGCAGCGGGGCGTAGAAAAGTGCTCGGATGGAGATTACGGTCGCGCCTGGATACGAAGCAGGAAGGCCAAACGGGAAACACGAAAAAGGGGGATATGGGAAAGGGAGGCGCATGGTGCTGTGTAATCTTACGGGTTGTGTCGCAGCGAATTGAGACCGGACGTGGCGAGAACGGACGTGGTGAGACCGAACGTGGTGAGACCGGACGTGGCGAGACCGGACGGGGCGAGACCGGACGTGGCGAGACCGGACGTGGCGAGACCGGACGGGGCGAGACCGGACGGGGCGAGACCGGACGGGCGAGAACGGACGGGCGAGACCGGACGCGGCGAGACCGGACGTGGCGAGACCGGACGGGGCGAGACCGGACGTGGCGAGACCGGACGGGCGAGGCCGGACGGGGCGAGGTCGAACAGGGCGAGACGGGACGGGGCAAGACCGGACGCGGCGAGACCGGACGTGGCGAGACCGGACGTGGCGAGACCGGACGCGGCGAGACCAGACGCGGCGAGACCGGACGCGCGAGACCGGACGCGGCGAGACCGGACGCGGCGAGACCGGACGGCGAGACCGGACGGGGCGAGACCAGACGCAGGGGAGACCGGACGCGGCGAGACCGGACGCGGCGAGACCGGACGCGGCGAGACCAGACGCGGCGAGACCGGACGTGCGAACCGGACGTGGCGAGACCGGACGCGGCGAGACCGGACGTGGCGAACCGGACGGGGGGCGAGACCGACGCGGCGAGACCGGACGCAGCGGGAAACCCGGGCGTGGCGAGACCGGACAGGGCGAGGCCGGACGGGGCGAGGCCGGACGGGCGAGACCAGGGCGCGCGAGACCGGACGCGGCGAGACCGGACGTGGCGAGACCGGACGTGGCGAGACCGGACGTGGCGAACCGGACGGGGCGAGGCCGGACGGGGCGAGGTCGGACGGGGCGAGATGGGACGGGGCGAGACCGGACGCGGCGAGACCGGACGTGGCGAGACCGGACGTGGCGAGACCGGACGTGGCGAGACCGGACGGGCGAGACCGGACGTGACGAGACCGGACGTGGCGAGAACGGACGAGGGCGAGACCGGACGGGGCGAACCGGACGCGCGAGACCGGACGCGGCGAGACCGGACGCGGCGAGACCGGACGCGGCGAGACCGGACGGGGCGAGACCGGACGTGGCGAGACCGGACGTGGCGAGACCGGACGGGGCGAGACCGGACGGGGCGAGACCGGACGGGGCGAGACCGGACGGGACGAGACCGGACGCGGCGAGACCGGACGTCGCGAGGTCGGACGTGGCGAGACCGGACGTCGCGAGGTCGGACGGGCAGACGGACGGGGCGAGACCGGACGCGGCGAGACCGGACGCGGCGAGACCGGACGTGGCGAGACCGGACGTGGCAGACCGGACGCGACGAGACCGGACGCGGCGAGACCGGACGTGGCGAGATCGGACGGGGCGAGACCGGACGCGGGGGATGAGAACCGACGGGAGACGGGGGGGGTGGGCGGGTCTGGACTGGACTGAAAGGGCCGAGGATGAGAGGAAGACGGCGGGTGAGATCGGGAAAGGAAATAGAAGGGTGGCACTTGGTGAGACGGGACGGAACACCACGTCGCTGGTTGCCGCGCGAAGAGAATAATGAACGGGTGAGAAAGCACCACGCAATAGAGCATATTTATCACATATATAATAGAGGGAATTCTACTTATTTGTATTCTCATTAAACTAAGGTTGATGATGCTTTTTCTAGAAAATGAAACTATTGATCCCGGGCGAAACGCTGTATTGCTTCCTTGTAGTGACCTTGGTGGTTCTTAGTGGGTGAATACGTTCTCCAAATGATAATGGAAGCAACTACTGTGCTTTAGCTCAGGAAATATTTTCTGATGTTAATAAAGGTATGGAGATAAAAACGAGAAATGATGAATATATTATATATTAACAACAAAGACGAATTGGTCAGCTTTTGATATCTAGGTATCAGAATATTTGAGGAACATGAAAGTTTTTAAATAGCCTTGTCTGGTAAGGTCTTCTATTATAAAACTATAATACTAAACAGATTGCCGGTGACATCCAAGATGTGGGCTTGGCAAGGCAGTGTGTAGTGACGCCGACATACTTTTAAAGATACAATATCAGGAGAAAGGAATTGTATCGGCAAAGGTTGGACATCAATGTGGACAAATGTAGGTTATCCGCTCCCTTTCTGACAGTCTCTCTTGCTGGAGGATCGTAAAGTTAGTGCGGCGACTAGCACAGCAAGAGCTGAGCAAATAGTAAACAAAGTAGAACACGTAGTAAAAGTTTGATCCTCTTTCCTGGCTGACGCGCGGTTTTCAGAAACCAGTAACTGTTAACATCAGAAACCGCAGAAAGACTCGGCACTCCAGTTTGGTAAAATATTTTATAATAATAAATATATGTTTTCAACATGACTACGTCAATAAACAAAAGGTTTGGATCAAACTTTTTTCACAAAGTAGGAACTGTTGATAGATATAATAGATGCGTTTGAGATTAATCTGCGGAATGAAACATTAAATTTCAATGAGGGTGATAGTATGGATAAAGAAATTTTGTTGAATTTGGTTCCATCATTCCAGCGGTTAACTCGTAATTAGGCTACTTCTGTTAGATAATTACAGAATAAAAGAAGAAACGCGAAAAGTACTCATTCTTTCGAAATATTGTACATGACCTTATTCCAAAGTCAATCAAGGAGAAAATATATCTTCATAATTGTAGTTGTAGGAGAACACCGAAAAAATAGTGACTTTCAGCAATTTTCGCAAAATCAGTTTTTCAACGAAAATTATACCTGTACTATTCTCTGAAACATCCTTCACATTATCAAAAAATCGCTTTCAAATTCAGCGACCGCGACATTCAGAACAATAGGGAAATATCAATTTTCGAGAAAATCGGCTGTACTGTTTAGCCACTAGCATTGTTCACAGACGGACAGACGAACGTACAGACGTTTTGTCAATCGATTTTACGGTCGTAAGGATAACATGGATTCTGGCTGCACATTCTAAAATTCGCAACTGGGTATACCCACTTTTTCGTTACCAGGTCTCTCTAATAACAGTTTTCCTGCCGAAAATTCGCAGTTTTTTCCGACCATCATTACATATCTTTCTCTCCACTGCTTAAGCAGTAGAGAAAAAGTAAAACGGATGTGATAGGCCGGACGGGGGAAAGCTCGGAAGTCGGCAGACGTACGAAGAGTCAGGGCACGCGAAGCCTCCCCAAGAGGCGGGTGACGGCGAGAGCTCGAGGCGCAAGCAGCGTGGGTGGAGGCGTGGGACGGGAGCGCGGGGAGAAGTCGGAACGGGCGGCCGCGCCGCGAGGCAGCGGACTGGGGCAGCGATAAAGGACTTGTACCTGGCATCCGGAATGCGCGCGCCGCGCGCGCGCGTCCGGCGGCTGCGCGCGTTTGCCCATGCGCCTGCGACAAGGGACTGCTCTGGGCGGGGCGGGGAGGATGGTGAGGGAAGGGACGGGATGGGTAAGATGGAGCAAATCGGTGTGGCGTGGACTGGCGCGGGGAGGGGAAAACCGGGGTGTGGCAGAATGGGGCGGGAGAGAGCGTGGCGGAGCGGAGGTAGCGGGTACTGCGGGACGGGAAGAGTGGGGCGGGGTAGAGCTGGGAGGCTGAGCGGGCCTGGGTGGAGAGGGAGTAGAACGCGTCGGGAGTGGGCGGGGTAAGTCGAACGGGGGGGGGGGCAGAGCGGGCCGGGCAGGTCGAGTTGGGGAGAGCGTGGAGATCCCTCAATGAATTACGGGCATGGGACGGGACAGTACGAGGCGGGAAAAGCAGGGAGGGCAGAGGACCGGGGCGGGGAGAGCGTTGCGGCGAGGCGTTGCAGGAGAGCGTGGCAGGGAGCGTTGCGGGAGCGCATGGCGGGAGAGCGTGGCGGGGAGCGGGGCGGGGAGATTAGGGCGGCAGGCGTGGCGGGCAGATCAGGTGTAGGCGGGGCTGAACGGGCGGGAGAGCGGGCGGGAGAGCGGGCGGGAGAGCGGGGCGGGGAGAGGGGGCGGGGAGATTGGGGCGGCAGAGCGTGGCGGGCAGATCAGGTGTAGGCGGGGCTGAGCGGGGCGGGACACACAAGCAACAAGGCGGGAAAGAGAAGTCGTGCTGGGCGAGGTGGATGTGCCTGGCGGGGCGGGGCGTGGCGGGGCAGGAAGGGACTGTACCGGGCGGAGAGAAGGGGGCTCGGGAAGTGTGGAATGTCACGCTTCTGTTCGCGGCTGTGGCCAAGACACGATAACGTAGTCTACCGGGTGATCGCAAATTAGCGCGAGAATACTCTCTCCGAGTGGTGAGACGTTAGGGTAACTACCGTTGCGATTACGTCGCGTGGATGGGTTCTTGGAGAACTGACTGTAGACTAGGGGCGTGCTTCCTGAAAGCGTTATGATTCTGAAACCTTCCGATGCTTGAGGGTGTAATCACAAGGGAAGTGAAGGGGAATAAATGAGAGGTGTTCACATCTAATACCGGAGAATGATTGAAATATTCAAATAGAATTAGGTTACACTTTCTTAATAGATTTTTCTCTTCTTCAAAATTTGTTACTTACATTCGTATATAGATATATGATATTTTTAGTAAACATAAAAAATTACCCATAGGTAAACGTCAAACATTTAACCAAGTAAAATGTTTGTAAATAACATTATTCAAACAAATGCATCTTTAAAGTCTGCCTTTTGATTACAAAATATAATATAATTTTGTTGTGATGGGTTTCCTTTAAAAAGAGAATGGCTAACAGAACCGCTAAAATGCATTTCAAAATCCACATTGGAAATAAATGTTATTTACTTTCATTGCCTTTATGAATCGGTTTTCATTTATTCTAATCAGAATTATAATTGTAGCTCTAATTTTAATTTGATATTCTTTATTATTAAAGGTTTATTAATAAATATTTTTTTGACCTTTTTAGGAAAATCGGATATGTTTCTTTGGAACGAATGAAAATCAGATTCAAACGTTCCAAGAAATGCCATGTACGTGATGGGATGATTATGATAAAGGGAACACATTTTGACTAATATGACAGCTGTTAATGCAAGGCCTAGCGAAACACTAAAGTTGATGTTTCAGTTAATCGTTGTTTTCCTTCTTGAAAAAGTTGACATTTGTTGCGTGATCCCATTTGCTATTTTGAAGGAAATGATTGCAGATGAAAAGTATTTTTCGCAGCGCTATTCGTATATAACTTTGGAGTTGAGACAATGCATTGAAATTACAAACATATATTAATATAATGATGTTCTATTTACTGTAATACAAGATATAATAATAAAAATGATATGGCTTTAAACATTTATTTAATACACAATACTGGAATAATATGATATCATGTCATCAAATCTTCCCTCTCAATGGTGAAATAGCATTCGGTTTTTGTGACTAATAAATTTGTCTTCATAGTTCGACTTAATTTACGACTTCCTAACAGTAGCATGCAATTTAAAAGATAAAATAATAGAAGACATTGAATTCAATTTACGTTTGATGCAATAAGCAAGACAATACGCATACTAGGAGCCAAAGTGACATGAAAGAGGACAAATATTTCAAGAAAAATTCCTACAAAATCGATCAAACCCAGTGAAATTTTCTTAATAGGAATAAGAGAACGTCAAATCAACATTTTTAAGCCATTCCAATCTTCTCATCCTTCTCCTTTCCCCATTTCCCTCACCCCATCTTACCAAAATTAATGAAGTCTCCTTTAATAAAGGCCTTCATGCAAAAATTCGATAAGCGTTTTAAATTAACGCGCCGGTATGACAGCGGCTTTACCGAAAACAGGCGTTAGCAGCAACGCTGCCTAAAATCGTACCATCTGGGACAAACATTACGTCGTGTTGTTACGTTATGTAATTAATGTAACAACCGAAATTATAAAAATTAATTTAAAATTCGCGGTTCTGAATAACACGTATTTCTTCAATATCTCCTGATCGTCACACCATTTTCAAAATGCTTTCAAACAATTTTCAAATACTACACTGAGAGCATGTTAGTGCACGTATCTGTTAAGGATTCATCAATTATTAGCGTCTAGCAAGTATTTCTTTTGTACTTATTGTTACTATGGTTGCAAATTGAAATATTAATTTCATGTTAAGGTAAAAAATGTTTACAATTTTAATTTATGATTTCAATTAAGTTCAAAGACACTTTGAATAAAAAGTAAGTTACGCCCTTGATTCGGATATGCCGAATTTAAACATGATTATTTAGTCTTCCATAATTCATTACTCATTAATTTAATGCGTCCACCATTTCTGAACAAAAGTGTTTTCATTGAAAATATAAGGCGTTTTTTCTGGAATTATATTTTTGAAGAAAGTTTTCACTAAGATGTTAATTTCACTGGAAAAAAAGACTCGACGAATGCAAAAACATGCATAAACGAAAACGAGTTGAGGTTCGCGAAACGGGTTTGTGTTTGGTGGCAGTGGCGACAGCATTTTTAATTTGATCAGGGGTTCCCTTGTTTCTTCTCTCAGCCTCTTCCTCAACATCAAGTTAAATAACACGTCGCATACCCAGAAAATGGGATTTGCGTATAACAAAATTTTGGCGCAGAGGGAATTTCATACGTTTTTCGCGGAAGGCGAGCTTTAGACATTGCGATAAAGCCAACGTCGTAAGTGTTGAAAAATCACGGACCTGCGACAGAACTTCCAAGAACGTTATATCGGATTGTTTTAAAGGAAATGTGTATCGTGTCACGAAGAAATTGTCAATAATTCGACGTGGAATATTGTTATCTTATTACGCTGGCACTACATCAGACAATGGCTCGGGGCTCGAGAGCCCTGTGGTGAGCAGGTCACAACCCTATAAGTCATCTATTTGGCATTCTCTGTCACAAGCTTTCACATTATCAAACAGCTATATGAACTGGACGACAGTGAAAAACGACAGTTTAATTTTTGTTCCAACAGGGATTATCATATCACCTTAAATTAATTCTAAACAGCCCACGATAGGGAACTCCATAGGTTGGCTCAAGGAAAATCTGATTAGATCTAGATGCAAGAAAACCACCATTAAGTTAACACTTGAAAAACATCGATCATTTATAGACTGAACTACGTAAATGGAGAAGGAGGGCCGAAGAAACCAATTGGGTGCGATAAGAATTAAATAGAAACACAGGAACGTCGAATGTTGGGAGATTAAACAAGGTTGCTTAGCTAGTCTTATCTGCCTGTTCTCGGCTGGCGAGACACGGCTCTGGAGACTGTTAAATAACAGTTTGTGATTATTGCGTGGAAAGTTTGCATAAAGCTGTTCCCAGACACACTCGCTAAATAAAACCACAGGAACGAACAATGATATTTGACGAAAATGGTAATCGACATTGACTATCACGCAGGTAAAAGTGACCTGGAATCAACTCGGTTACGCTTTTAGACAAGGAGTGAGACGTTCGACAGAACGAAAGGAAGGAATCGCTGGAGACAAAAGAACGTGCTTCGAGTGAATGATGAGAGTGCCTATTGGGTGGGGTATTTGTAGTGGTGCTTTGCAAAATGAATCATCTGTCTATTGTGAATGGCTTCTTTGACTACAAAGACATTTTATAGTTATGATATTTTGGTAGCAGGCGATAAAATCTGACAAAATAAGAAATAACAGTAGAATAAGAACAAACTTGTCGTAGGAATGGAACCACAAACACATTCAATAATTTACCAGATGAAATGAAGGAAACTAATAAGCCGAGATTACAACGGAATATAGAAATGTCGTCCCGTTGAAACTGGCAGGCTTCTTTCATATCACAAGCATAGCAGAAAACGGAGCAATCAGGTGAAGACCAATAGCCATTTGTCCGCTTTGTAACTGTTAGCAGTACATTTTCCTGCGGAGAAAACGTCGAAGTGCAATTTGTGCAGCAGTTCCAGCAGTGTCGACAAATGTTCGGTGCGGGGTGCCTCGAAACGCTATGTTCTAGGGCTGCGGAGAAAAGTTGTCCCCCATTGAGTGGTCCCGCTGAGAAAGAAAATGGCGCCACAGGGGGAGTAGCGTAGTAGCAGAAAAAGTTTTGTTACTCCACCCTGAAGATCACTAATCACAAGTTATCACAGCTGGAACGGCATATATATATATATATATATATATATATATATATATATATATATATATATTTATGACAAAAAAATCGAAAACCTCGTCTGTCTTTCTCAGCAGAAATATGGACATTTGGAAGATATAGTAGCACACTTTTATTTATCAAAACACCCATCTTCAACGGTATACGGTACAGGGGTTGTCCATTTGTAGTGTAAATCTAAGTTGACTGTTTCAAATGCGATTGTGGTGACATACTTTCGAATAGCGAAATTGTTTCAACGCCATGCCACGCGTGTGGCATGCAAAATATACCTGGATAAATGCCGGGCTACAAAAGATCTTTGGATAAATGACGAAATTCAACCACCTGGCAATATAATACTTCTCAGATGTAAACCGGTTGAATGCATAAGCGTGTCATGTTAGGAACGTTGATGGGATGCACAAAAGATAAAGCGGATCTGGCAATTCTCGCGCCAGATACCGGGAGCGGTAGCTCAGTGCATCAACTGATGTCACTGCAGCGCCTCTCACCGGGAGGTCCTAGGTTCGAGTCTTGATAGCGGCAGGATTTTCGACACTAGCTTTTCACTAGGTCGAATTCAGTCGCTGTCTGTAGGAGAGCTGCTCTGATCGTTAGTTTTCCGTGGTTTCTCCGATCAACAACAGGCGAATGCCGGAGCAGTACCCTACCAAACGGACCGCGCGATCTTTTCTTTCACTTCCTTGTCCTATCCTCTCCCCTTGCACACATACACACACACACATACACTTAACATGCACTACACTACCACATATTCCGTGAGACCGGTCGGGAGCTTAGAGCTTGTCCCGACTGGGGCTGTGCCCCGCTGGTTGGAGAGTCCTGGTTAGGGGGAAACCCCACTAGCCGACGGTAGGTCGGCGCCGGATCTCGCCATCCAACGGGGGAAGGCCATCGCCCGAGAGAAGAACATGCACTACACTAACGGGTCTAATGAACAAAGCAGTTGACGCGCCCGGAAACACGAAAAAATCAATCAATCGCGCCAGATAGGTGAAAAAATACAAGTAAATAAAATAAATGTTAATATCGTTTTATTGAAATATAATTCATTCAATGGGGATGTTACGTGAATATAGATGTAAAATAAATAAATAAAGTGTTAATATCAGTTTATTAAAGTAGTATTAATTATGGCAAGGATGAGTATACATTCTAAAATACGGACAAAATTCTGATGCAAAGCAAGTAGCATTGTGAGGACCAATGTACGTTTTTTAGAAGAAATTACTAATTGCACATGATTACAGTGGAATTATTTTTAATGCAATTCTCCTTTTTTTTAATTGGTTATTTAAGGTCGCATCAACACCTTAGGTCATTAGCGACCACTATTACTCTTAACGGTGTGGTAACTATGAGGATGAAACGATGGCGATGATAAGGGGTGAAAGGACGAACACAAATACAACCATGCCCGAGGCGGGACTCGAACCCGCGACCCTTCGGTCCGAGATCACTACGACACTACTGCCTTAGCGATCTCGGCCACCGGGCCGACGCAATCCTTCTTTCTTCTACTACAATATTCGAAATTTTACAATAAAAATAAAATAAAATAATATTAGTGAATTTATTTGATTTATTGATATGTGTGGTCTACAGCGTACTGATTATTTATCACATACTCTTTAGCGGATTAATTACACAAATTCACTTTGTGGTTTCCATAACCATAATTGAATTTCGGACATTTTAAATGGAAATTACAAGCACATTTGAACAAAATTTGCCTCACTTGCAGTCAATTTGTAATACTTCATAAGGCTTTGTTTGTAAACGCTTGGAGACTCGTAGTGCAACCGTTCCAGAAGGGAAAGTTCGTTTCTGAAGATACGCCAAAGCGCTTCTGTCTTCCGGGGGATTTCTTCGTGTTGTTCTTTAGCTTCTCGTTCTTCGTTCCTATCTCTTATCTAAGCGCCTCTTTCTCCTAAGGAGGCGGGCGAAACATCAGTGCCACAAAACTTCTCTTTTCAGTCCCAAACGCTTAAACTCGAGAAACGGGCGTTTTATCTCCCGCGCGATTCCCAGACGAAAACGATTTTCCGTTCGTGACGCGCCTGTACTCGCTTCTGCTCAGGTGCGAGGGGGCATCGTTAAGGTACCGTTCAAGAGATTAACTCCACTTTTGCGTCTCCTCTGGCTAGGATTCATGGCTACTGTAATCCATTACTGGGTGATTATCTGGAATCGGTTGAGCTTTTTCGGCGCAGTCACCATTTTTGGGTGCATCTCATTTTCATTTTAGTAAATGGATATGGTTATTCCGTTTGGAAGAGTCTCTTTCGTTAAATCCCTACTTACGTATGCAAACGGGAAATGTGTCTCTTAAATGGGGAAAAAGCTCATTGCGTTTTTGACATTAATGATTTCTAGTGTAATGTTTCCGATTTGCAGTTCAATATAAACGGAATGAGGTGGCTCGGAGCAATGACTGACGTCACTGCACCGCCTCTGAGTGGAAGGTCATAGGGTTTGGATCTCGACTCTGCCAGGATTTTTGACACTCGTTAGATAGCTTGATCGATTTCAGCCGTTGTCTGGTGAAGAATTCTAGAGGCAGGCTGTCGGAATTTTCCGACCAGGTTCCGTGGTTCCTTCTATCAATAACATGCAGATGTCAGGGCAATACCTTAACAAACGGGCCACGGAACGCGCACGATCCCCTTCCACTTCCATGTCCTATACTTACACCTTACTTACACGTTCATGCACTACACTATGCCACATGTTGGGATCTTAGAGTGCGTCCCGGCTGGGGTGATGGGAGGTGCCTGGATGGGAACAATTCCGTAAATGAACCGCAGGTCGGCGCCGGATCTCGCCATCCAGCGTGGGAAAAACACTGCCACTTCTCGCGATAAAAATATTCACTGCACTTACGGGACTGTTGTCGAAGTAGTTGACGCACCCGGAAACACGAAATAATTAATCAAACAGTCAATATAAAAACAATCCTTTCAGATAACGCTGCGGAGAAAGTAGCAAAATGTTCGCTGGTTGTTAAAATATTACTTTTAATCATATTCAAGTGGATGTTAATTGCGTGGTTCAGTTCAAAAGTGATGGATTTGGAAACACTAATATGAAACATTAATATGAAAACTTTGAAAATATTGAGAATTATTCAGCGAACTCATCTTTCGTATCACTCTCGCTGTATAATATCAGACACAACTATTTTTATCCAATTACTAATGAATTGTAGAGTGCACCTCTACATTCTTTGGGTTTGCTATGAAACCTTCGCCATTTTAATAAAGAAACCTGGCGGAAACAATTGTTTGCCGACAAAATGTCCATAATATTTTCTTGAATTTCATCCTATTTTCAGTTCAGAGCTTCTCTAACTACCTCCTGGGAAGTGACATTTAATCCGATCCATTTAATAAAACCCCTCGAGAGCGCGCGTGCACGCCCTGAAAGGTCAGGAGGTCGTTGTCGGAGAAGGAACGCCACTCGGATCGCGGAGTGATTTCCAGACAAACGGCCTCCGCCGCCAGGGGGCGCCGATAACCCGCTTAGGGACAGCTTCGGAACGGCCGGCCCGCTCAGGTGGGTGCCCGTTTCCTGCAGCCACTCCCCACCACCACCACCCCCGCTCGCCGCCTTCCATCACTCGCCCTCTTGTCTCGTCCAAGGGGCCTGTGGCACTTGTATATACCGACATGCTCTATCTTTCTCTCTTTCTCTTTGTCATCCTTTATTCTCTCTTTCTCTTTCCCCCTTTTTCTGTTCCTTTTCTCTATCCTAACCTTTCTCTATCTCTCTTTTCTTTCTTAATTCTGTTTCCCTCGCTTTCTCTCCCGGTTTCTCTCTCCCTCTCTTCTCTCTCTCCTTTTTTTTTTCCTTCACTTGCTCTCTCTCCCTCTCTTTCTCTCACTCCCACTCTTACTGTCATTTCTTCACTTTCTGTTTATTCCATAGTTGATATGTTTCGTTCATGACGCAAAGAAAAAGTTAAAATTTATTACCCAGTGTAGTGATGCAATATGAAAATCCGTGTGAAATTTCTAAATGACTAATTATATCCGTAAGGATATGTGAAAAACGATGTTTTCTAATTGTAAACAACGTAGGTGGAGCATGGAAATAACATGCAATCTTGTGACTTGACAGAAAACACATGCTCTGGCCATTTAATACAATCTTTTTTATGTAAGGCCAGACAAATTTGTCAATTATAGAAGTAAGACTGACAGTGTTGCCTACACCTCGGTGAGCAATATTATGTAACCTCTCAAAACCAGATCGATGACACGGTGTACGGAGAAAAAGGAACGGACCTTGGATAGACTAGTGTAACACACGTGTAACATGTGTGTGATAGACTAGTGTAACATATGTTCGTCGGTACCTGGTACTTTCATATGTTACAAACATAAGGAAGTCTTTGTGGCCAACGACGAGGTATTTCATATTTGCGGAATCTTCGCAAGGTATATCTAATATCCGGGCCTAACTTTAGGAAGCTCCTGGGAGATGTGGTATTCGAAACAGTTTTCATACGATGTTCTGTCGTTTCAACGCGCAAACAAAGCTAATTATTCTGGTATTATTTGTCCACATTCCTTTCAATAAATCTGATCACATTAAACCTGTATTGAAATATGAATTTCTGTAAAACCCTTCAGTTAATTTTACACGCAACACGGACTGAAGCTGGAGTCTGAGTTGGAAGTAAAATTAATTGGATTATTATTAAGATGATAAGAAGTATTCTGACTTTTCGTGAACTTTAGCTGATTTTGTAAGGGCCCTTTAATTACAAAATCCAGCTGAAACCCAAACTTTTTTTTGTTGGCCTTGCTTTTTTATTTTGAAACGAGCTTTGAATTTATTTCTACAGAGCCACTTGTTTACTGGGATAATTTCACGGTAACATTGTAGGATCTTGAATACTGGAAGATGATAGATCAGTTATAATACGTTGTTGCAGATGCTGTTGAGATAGACATTGGGAATCTTCTTTAGTGCTATTAATGTAATTTAAGTACGGGTATACTGAAGAATCTTGATTGTGATTTAAAGAAGAATCTTGAAATGTTGCATTTGCAGGTACATGATGTTCACTCTCACTCAATGTCACATCCATTTTTGAAGATATTTCATTGTTCATATTGGATGTTAGTAGGATTTATTGACATTGTATTAGAACGCTCTAATGCCGGAAATAAAAAAATAGGCTCACATCATTATGTAGCTACTACTAGCTTGCACTGTACCATGTTGACAGCTTGGGTCCGTCACACACCATGGGGTCTGCGTCACACTTGAACCCTACTATCAACGCTTACCAACTGAAATTGGGCCTCATTTGACCAACCCACGGTTTTACAGTCGGCTAGGCTTAAATCCATATGGTCACGAGCCTTCGCTTTGCTCTTCCATTTGACGAAGAGTGGCAAAGCTAGTTCGGGGAGCATTAAGTATACATTAGATCATAAAAGAACATACAAGGTTCATTGGGAAATAACTGCTGCTTTGTTTATCAATACATGTCCTTCTTTTTATTTGCATTTCCACTCAAATTATGTTAGTGAAAAATATAAGAGTGATCTAGGGCCATTACAATTAAACCAAAACAAAATAATGATTTAATTTACTTCTCAATTTACTTCATTCTTTTAATTTAGTGAAAAATAAAGAGAAAAAATAAAAAAAATAAAAAAAAAGGATATAGTGACCACGATGCACAAATTCTACAATTCTAATAACACAAACTACAATTAATATTAAAACACGCATGTGCAGAGCATTCACTAAAGTTAACATAAAATTATTTACGGACTATTGGCTGTCCGAATCATGGTACGCAGTTTATAATGTGTTTGACACAAATAAAAATTATAATTTATTTTTCTCAAAACTTTCATTTTACATGAACGCACGCTTTCCTATTAAAAAGAGAAAATTAAACATTTCACGGAAAAAAGTAATGCTTGGATCACACAAGGAATTAGAACAGTATGTAAAAACAAACGTGGCTTCACTTTATTTCTAAACATTTATTTATTTAGTCAAAAACATTAAAAACTGTATGTGACGTATAGGGAGAAAATCATCATGACGTATCACCGGGTTTTCCCATGTCTACTTCCGAGTACAAAAGAATTTTAACGAAAGAGAAGCAAGTAATCCGGAAAAAGTTGCAAATCTCTTCAACGAACACTTTTTTTAAAAACGAAAGAGAACAAGTAATCCGGAAAAAGTTGCAAATTCTTCAACAACACTTTTCTAAAATTGGGGTTATTTCACGAAGGGACTAAAACCACAAAATCCAACATCATACGCTTCCCCAAAAATTTCCGACACGATGTTTATTTCGAAACTTCTTCCAACAAACTCCTCAGGATAGTCAGTACACTAAAAATGTTCGTCTGGTTTAGATGAATCTCCGGACTGTTTATTAAAAACATGTGCTCCTGTCTTTATACACCCGTTAACTCACATTTTCAATTTCGATGATTTTTTGTGAATCTACGTCATTTTGTTTTCTCGTTCATATGAGCATCGCGATTATCGATTTGATTAGGGGACACTTTTCACCGCCTTATTCGGCTATACCCTTTTCTTGAAGTCCGTATATGCTAGTATAAATACTTGTACTAATGAAAGGGTGCTGCGCGTCGTACAGTTGAGCAAACCACTTTCACAACTCCTTGATTTACTTCAACACTTCCATGGAATATTGATTTAAGTATTAGTAGTTATTGTTTCAGGTGGTATGAAAATATATAAGAGAATATTACGAATTTTGAACCTCCTATGCTTTTCGACATTTCTTCTAGGTCTAGCTTCAGAACAGACCATTGGCCTCGTGCGAATAAATCACAAGCCTGCGTGTTACAGCAGGAGTGAATGGTTAGGAATAAGGTGTAATAGAGAATGACTGAACGTATGGTACGTAAAGAGCACGAACATAGAGCCAATAGTAAAACAAGAAAATAGAAAAAGTGCATGTCGTGAAATAATTTTCTCCACCACAAATTTCACGTGTCGACTGAGATTCGAACCGCAACCCCAGAAGCCAGAATACTGGATCGCCCGTCAGCAACCCGGATCGAAAGAAACCGCCTATGCCGTCTTTCGCCAAAAGGGGGGGGCGGCTTTTCTCAAGTTCCTTCGAGTGACTTTTCCTTGAAAGAAGTCGACAGCGTTGAGCGTGTCATGCGAGAAGAGTGGCGCGGGGCGAGGCACGGCGGTCGTGGCGGGGAGTAGGCGGATTTGGGAGGCGGTGCGACCCGACAGCGTCGTGCCGCCGCGGTGGCTTTGCATAATGCACCTGGAGAGACGGGGCGGGGAGGGGGTGGAGGGTGGGCGGGGTGAGTAAGGAAGAAGCGAGTCGACGCATCCTCTCAATTCAACGACAGGCAGGTCTTCCACGCAATCCTGCGGTCGCAGGAGAAAAATTTAGTTGCTACCACCGACGCTTCTTCCCGGTGGTTCATTTGCAACATCCGTTGCCGCTGTAGGATCTTCGGGAGGTTCTTGTCCCGACGGTGGCGTATTTTTGACTCTAGCTTGCGGTCTCGGCGGTGTGACGGTTAGCGTATCGAATTGTAAAACCCAAGTTTGCAGGTTCAAAACCGATCAAAGCCGTTGTTTCTTAAGGGCAATAAATCCTTTGTAAGTCTTCCTTCGGAGGGGAAGTAAAGCTTGCTGTACCATGTTGTAGATTCACTACATGTAAAAGATCCTCAAGCCTAAAAGAATCATCTAAGCTAAATTCAAGTCGCCTATTTCGTCGCCCATGTGATACCTTCTTTCCCCACTAGATGGTGAGAGGAGATTAGCGAAATTTTCATTGTCAGACGGAATAGTAAGCCTGATGGACTGAGTCTTGCCAGTAAAACTAGATATCATTGAATTGGACTGAATAGCTAGATAGCAAAGAGGAAATAGCTCTCTGTTCAGAGGAGAATTTTAGTACCAGTTGCTATGATAGTTTTATGCGATTTCTTCGGTAGCTATCAGATGGGATACCTTAGAAAATGGGCTACTGACACGAAACACCGCCAGCTTCCGAGGTATAATATGCACTATACTTACGAGACTAATGTCCTTAGTAGTTGACACGCTTGGAAGTTGGACTGAATACTTGCTCACTCAAACTAATTTTCAGCAGTATCAGCTGGTAGCAGAGTTGCGGCTCATGCTCGAATGTAGTTCTTTTTCCTTACGCGTATTTGTAACTGAGAAGTCTCATATTTTGTGTTGAGTTATATTTAATTCAATGCACACAATTAAAAGAGTCATATTTTTTATATCTTAAAAGTATTGAAAAAGTATTGAGTCTTTTTCCCGAAAGTGTGGAAAGGAAAAACCGTTACATAGTGCCACCCGTAGTGACAGGCTTTGAGTGGAATTAAGAGGCAGCTCTGTAAAAACTGCACTATACGCTTCAGGGTACCTCTCAGGAAGTCAGTTGTTCTGCTAACCCGGCGGTGGTTACATTGTAGAAGATGTGAAGAAACTTTATTTTATTTTTCTGGGTCTCAGGTATAACCAGTCTCCACCTACCGATTACGTAATTTTTATCCGGGGTACGGAACGCCGAAAGAGATTTATATTGTCGAAGCAGTGGAAAAGAAGTAAATAGTAATTGTTTAAAAGACAGCGTAACGGACAAACGTGCTTTTTAACGAGTTCAAAGACTTTTAATACATATTTGCTGTACAAATAAATTTATTTTTGCGAAAAGGGTTAAACAACTAGTGAAGTGTTGTGATAATTGTGAAAAACATCAAAATTCAAAGTTTCGTATATACGTTAAGTTTCGTATATAAGTTTCGTAGTAACGGAAAATTTTGAACCTTGTGATTTCAAAAAATATCAAAGTGGTGAAATTTTGTGGTCTTTAAAGGGTAAAGTATAGTAATCTAATTGTATTTATTAGTTTGCAGCTTAGATCTATTAACGGAAACACACTCAACTCTACTCGCAATTAACCAATAACATTTAAATACTAATTAGAATCACATTTCTTTTATTTTATAAATAAATACGTAACTTAAATTAAATAATTTAATACACTAAATTAAAAGAAAATTTAGAAACATTTTTGATACATAATCTGATTTCTCATCTATTTATTTGTTCTCTATTTGCCACGCATTTGATACGCATTCGTGACATGGCTACTATTCGCTATACACTTTCTACTCTGTACCTCTCAAACGACCTTCTGAAAGCCTTCACACACGTAAACAATAATTTAGATGAACATATCCGAAGGCTCAGAGGTCGTTCAAAACTCAGACGGTTGGACAACAATACAACACCGCAGAAACTTTCAACCGTCCACCCGCGAAGCAAAAACACAAGCATCACAGCAATCATGACTCAAAACAGATTTGCTGTGTTAGATTATGACAATGTTTTTCCCATCCCTTCCCAATCCTCACTACCCCTCCCATCATCGACACGTCCACCCACAAACCGACGCAAACAGGCTAGCAAGCGCAAAGAAACAGACACGTAGGTTGCGCAACCTGGCCCCGGTAAACAACGACATTCCTACTGAGCCACCAAAGGTACTAATTTTAGCAGATAGCCATGGGCGACAAATCTCCTCCCTGCTCAGTGGGAAACTCCCACCCAATTTCTCTGTCATGTGTGTGTTTAAACCCTAACGGAGGTTTGCCGACGTGATCAGTGAATTGGACACCACAAAACTCTCACCAAACGGATACAGTCATCATCATAGGAGGGCAGAATGACATCAATTTGGGTGGTCACTATACACCTGAGCAACATGTTGACAAACTACAACGTGCCGCCCAAAACACGAACATTGTAATCTCGACTCTGCCCTTCGGTACAACAAACCAACACTTGCAAAGAAATTAGACACGCAAACAACAAATTAAAACTGCATCTGAGAGGCACACATGTTAAATTATTTGAGGCTTAACTTTCTCTCAGAAAAACACTTCACCAGCATGGTCTTCACTTGAACCTTGTCGGAAAACATGCACTCGGTGAGAACTTTCCAAACACATCCTTACACCTCAGCAGTATCCTATCCATGATTCCTCCCCACTACATCTCTAGTTCTCTTCCATCCTCCGGAACCTTTGGACCCAATTAACTTATCCCTGAACCTAATCCTTGTCTACCTCTCCCATTATTCATTCCCTACATCTGTAACCCCTCCTTCCTCACCTCCTAACTCTGCTGGGACACGATACTTCCTTCGACCACGCACTCGAGGTAAAATGAGATAAATAAATAGCAACTACAGTCAGATGCAGCGAAAAGCATCCGTGTGGTACATGCAAAAGATTCAAATAATGCATCATAATGTGCAATCTCTTTCAAATAAAATTGAATTTATCGAGGCAGCATTAGAGTGTGATCTCAGTCAAATAGATGTTCTTTGCTTTACAGAACATTGGTTATCTTATAATGATCTAAACACACTCCAAATTCCTAGTTTTACCTTGCAGGATCTCATTGTGAGCAAGGGAATCAAATAAAGGCCTTCTTACGGAGTTCGTGTATTTATGTAAGAAATAATTTGATTCTACCTTCTTGTCAAATTCAATTTATATGCAGTTGAAAAGTTTTGAAATAACAGTTGTACATCTTACTACGCTCAAAATTATCTTACTTTGCATCTACAGACCTCCAACAAAGCAAGCTTTAGATTATTTCCATTTCGTAGAAAATCTAGAGATAACTCTGAACAAAATTTGTAATCTCTTTTTTAAAAATCCATTGTTGTATGTGGAGATTTTAATATTGATTTTCTGAGCGAATCCACGAAAAGAGCAGTTTCTCAACAATTCATTCTTTTAATTTAGATATTACAGTGAACGTACCTACACGGAATACTCTTAAATCACAAACAACAATAGATCAAATTATAATTAACAAACCACAACTAAATATGAAATAATAACGAATAATCTAGGTTACAGTGACCACGATGCAAATTCTTACAATTACTAATAACATGATATTTACGGACTACTTGCTGAAAGAATCATGGGAGGCAGTTTATAACGCTAATGACACAAATGAAAAATATAATTTATTTTCTCAAAGCTTTCATTTCTCTTTAACGCATGCTTTCCTATTAAAAGGAAAATTAAACATTTCACGAAAAGTAATTCTTGGATCACAAAGGAATTAGAACATCGTGTAAAAATAAACGTACTCTACTTTATTTCTAAACGTCATGACGTATCTCAAGATTTCATATCTACTTTAAAAATACAAAACATTTTTTACGAAAAGTCATAGCCAGGCTAAAATCATGAAAAACGATCAGGATATTTTGAACTCAAATAATAAAACAAAGCAATGTAATATAATAAAATACTACCAAATCAACTAGAAAACCGCCAGAGGATGTTGTTTTAAAATATAACGATATAAATGTGAACGATCCGGCAACAGTGGCTAATCTCTTTAGTATACTTTTGAGAATTGCTGCCGATCTCACTAAGGGTCTTCAGGCAAAATTCAAAACAGACAGTTCACCCAAAACTTTAGACACAATGTTCGTTTCGAAACTTCTTCCTATGAAATTCTCAAAATAATCAGTAGCTAAAAAATAAATATTCGTCCGGTTTAGATAAATTTCCCGGATTCTTTGTTAAAGACTTGTGCATGCCATTATACCCCGTTAACTCACATATTTAATGCATCTTTATGCACTGGAATGTTTCAGATATTTTCAAAACCGCTAAAATTAATGCTTTTAAAAAAAGGCAACAAAAATGAAATTCAAAATTATCGGCCCATTTCTCTTCTATCAGTTTTTCAAAAATATTAGAGACTTTTTCGTACGAATGGAAACCTTTCTCACTAAACACGACGCGCTTTCAGATTGCCAACATGGATTTAGAAAATCAAAATCAACGAAACAGCTATATTTTCTTTTCTTAAAGATGTCGCCTCATCATTGGATCAAAATGAGGAACCTATTGGATTTTTTTTAGATCTCTCAAAAGCTTTTGACGTCATTGATCATGACATTTTACTTTCAAATTACCTTCATATGGAATTCGTGGTATTGCTCTAGATTGGTTATGTTCGTACCTTAAACAACGATCTCAGAGAGTTGAAATACCTTACTGGAATGATGGAACATTACGTACGCACCTTTCCGACTCTTTCCCGTTGCATGGGGTTCCTCAAGGATCGATTTTAGGCCTATTCTGTTCCTCTTACGTAAACGATATGCCCTCGACGATTCGAAACGGAAGAACGGTTCTCTTTGCGGATGATACGAACATCCTTTGCAATAAAGAAACCGTAAATAGTACAATATCAGATGTTTCAAATTGGTTCCGAAATAACAAATTAATAGTAAACAAAAAGAAACGGTTTTAATGCAGTTTTCCATTTCAAATAAACAATTCTGTGCTCCATTGAAAATGAACAGTGTACCATTGACTGATGTTAAGGCAACAAAATTTTTAGGTCTCTCAATTCAGTCAAACCTTAAATGGAACGTCCATTTAAATGAATTGAACACAAAATTAAGTTCATTATGCTACGCGTTCATAATTCTGCAAATTCAGTCAGCCTTCATACTGCTCGTTGTGTATACTTCATGAATGTTCATTCCCTGCCAAATATGGCATAATATTCTGGGGAATACATCTTATAGCTCCCAGACGTTTAGATTACAAAAACAATTGTACGAATAATAACCAAATCCCACCCGTGATTCATGTAAGCCTCTCTTCATTAATCTGGAATTCTACCATTACCTTGTCTGCTTATTTACAGATCAGTGGCTTTTGTCAAAAATAAGACATTTTCGGTCGGAATATATTTCAGAAAATGCCGATGTCTATTACTATAACACTCGACATAGATATCATATTCATCAGGTGACAGTATCAACATTTCATTACAAAAAATTAACAAAAAATACATGTACATTATTTTACAACACTTTGCCAGATGGCATTAAACGATTAAATTCGATAGAAAGTTTAAATCCCAAAGTGAAATCGTTTCTCTGCATAACTGTTTCTATATAATTAGAGACTATACTGAGCATCAAAAGAAAGTAACATTAATTTTAACAATGATACATAATGCATTATTTACCATTTGAACTGTGTAAATGAGTATAAACAACCTGTAACAACTATTGTACTACAGCTTCCGGGTCAATATCCATCTCGATCAGGTTTTTCGTCAGTTTCCCTGATCCATTGAGCAAATGCTGAGATGGCCTTGTTTTCTTCTGGACATAAATGTAACTTCATTTTCTGTACGTCTTCTAGAATTCAGTGGAAATACAATTATTTAAATTATCGTTTCCATGTTGTCGCGGCAGGAAGTAATAGAGCCAAAATTTATTGTTATTTATCTTTGAAAATAGATTTTATTAAATGGGAGTTTTTTGTTTTTTTCTCCTTTCAAAATTCAAAATTTTTGTTATTTATCTTTTAAAATAGATTTTTATTACATAGGAGTTTTTTCCTCCCTTTCAAAATTCAAAATTTATTGCTTGTTTATCTTTGAAAATAGATTTTGTTACATGGGAGTTTTTCTCACTTTCAAAAATTCAAAAATTTAAAATTTAAGTAGTATTAGACTTAGTGTAGGGATCACAGAATTTAATGTGCACTTGTGTGACATTTTCAAAATTCTGTGATCACCCCATAGCACGTCATACGCAGTTTTTAACTGTTTTTGTTGACGTAAAATAAATAAATAAATAAATAAAGTGTCGATCGCTATCGATACCACGAATATAAAAGGGTATCGAGGTATCGAAAGTATCGAAGACCTATCCCTAGCAAAAATGATGAATATATAATATTTTACTTTTTTGAATCATTAATTACATTATCGTTTTCTGTGTTAAATAAGCCAAGTTTAATCTTAATTTTATCTCTAAGAGTTTTTTTCTTATTTTGAAATTTATGTGTGTGAAGGTGGGCGTAGCTATTTCGACCCATTGTGGTCGTAGCTTGAATGTCGTGGGTGTTTTCCTGCTTTGTCGTGGCCGCCCGCACTCATTTGAAGAGCCGCCCCGAGTGACATCAGCGGGCGTTACCCCTGGCGAAAGAAGGCGACCGGTGCGGCCGCTTTGGGCTGTCCGCGCGGCTGTCACGCCCGAGCAAGCGGTTGATCTCGCCACCGCCCTACTACGCAGCTAGTCGGCGGGCCGCTAGACCTGGCGGCTAGAGGACTCCGACCCGACGCCAGGGCAGATAGCGAGCGACGGTGTTAGTGACTGGAGCCTGGCGAGTGACTTGGTGAGCGAAGAGTGGAGATCAGCTGACGACGACGATCTGTGCAACGAAAGGGGGACTCTCTTGTGGATATTTGACGACTCGGCTGACATTGGGACTTCTTCTGGACAACGATAACAGGCTTCGCTTTTGATACATTCTTCTGGTGATACGGAACTTAGCAATTGTACCTGGTCTTGAAAAAAAATCGTTTTATGAATTCTTGCCTTTTGATTGAATACTAAGCTTTCCTGTAGAAAAATTTAACAGTTTGCTTCCTAGTATTGGACACACTGTTGCTGGTAAATTGATGGTTAAATAGCGTCAAAATATCGGTGCTCGTGTTTGTCAGCAACAAGGAATCACTGAACACTTTAGGAGGCATTTCCGTAAGATTAAATTATCATTATTGATTCAGTGGTGAGGGTGTAGTTACATCTACATAATTGGAATGATTGTAGGCGTTGTCATTGTCAACAATATTTGTTTATATTGTTGACAATGACTAAGCTAATCATTCAATTAAATTATCATCTTTAGAGAACATCTTATCAAATTGTTGTCTGTTAATGTTGCAACAGCAACAGCAACAGCAACAGCAACAGCACAGCAACAAGCAACAGCAACAGCAACAGCAACAGCAACAGCAACAGCAACAGCAACAGCAACAGCAACAGCAACAGCAACAGCAAACAGCAACAGCAACAGCAACAGCAACAGCAACAGCAACATGTTTGTTAACAGCAACAGCAACAGCAACAGCAACAGCAACAGCAAACAGCAACAGCAACAGCAACAGCAACAGCAACAGCAACAGCAACAGGCAACAGCAACAGCAACAGCAACAGCAACAGCAACAGCAACAGCAACAGCAACAGCAACAGCAACAGCAACAGCAACAGCAACAGCAACAGCAACAGCAACAGCAACAGCAACAGTGTTGAGCAACAGCAACAGCAACAGCAACAGCAACAGCAACAGCAACAGCAACAGCAACAGCAACAGCAACAGCAACAGCAACAGCAACAGCAACAGCAACAGCAACAGCAACAGCAACAGCAACAGCAACAGCAACAGCAACAGCACAGCAAACAGCAACAGCAACAGCAACAGCAACAGCAACAGCAACAGCAACAGCAACAGCAACAGCAACAGCAACAGCAACAGCAACAGCAACAGCAAATACAACAGCAACAGCAACAGCAACAGCAACAGCAACAGCAACAGCAACAGCAACAGCAACAGCAACAGCAACAGCAACAGCAACAGCAAATGTTAAATAGCAACAGCAAATACAAATATAACAGCAACAGCAAACAGCAACAGCAACAGCAACAGCAAACAGCAACAGCAACAGCATGAGCAACAGCAACAGCAACAGCAACAGCACAGCAAACAGCAACAGCAACAGCAACACAACAGCAACAGCAACAGCAACAGCAACAGCAACAGCAACAGCAACAGCAACAGCAACAGCAACAGCAACAGCAATGGCAACAGCAACAGCAACAGCAACAGCAACAGCAACAGCAACAGCAACAAGGTTACAAACAGCAACAGCAACAGCAACAGCAACAGCAACAGCAACAGCAACAGCAACAGCAACAGCAACAGCAACAGCAACAGCAACAGCAACAGCAACAGCAACAGCAACAGCAACAGCAACAGCAACAGCAACAGCAACAGCAACAGCAACAGCAACAGTAACAGCAAATGAGCAACAGCAACAGCAACAGCAACAGCAACAGCAACAGCAACAGCAACAGCAACAGCAACAGCAACAGCAATAGCAACAGCAACAGCAACAGCAACAGCAACAGCAACAGCAACAGCAACAGCAACAGCAACAGCAACAGCAACAGCAACAGCAACAGCAACAGCAACAGCAACAGCAGCAGCAACAGTAAACAGCAACAGCAACAGCAATATGAATATAACAGCAACAGCAACAGCAACAGCAATTGTTGTTGTTACAATACATACAACAGCAACATAAACAGCAACAGCAACAGCAAACAGCAACAGCAATGTTAAATAATAACAGCAACAGCAACAGCAACAGCAACAGCACAGCAACAGCAATACAACAGCAACAGCAACAGCAACAGCAACAGCAACAGCAACAGCAACAGCAACAGCAATAGCAAATGTTAAACAGCAACAGCAACAGCAACAGCAAATGTTAACAGCAACAGCAACAGCAACAGCAAATAGCAACAGCAACAGCAACAGCAACAGCAACAGCAAACAGCAACAGCAACAGCAACAGCAACAGCAACAGCAACAGCAAACAGCAACAGCAACAGCAACAGCAACAGCAACAAGCAACAGCAACAAGGAACAGCAAACAGCAACAGCAACAGCAACAGCAAATAAGCAACAGCAACAGCAACAGCAACAGCAACAGCAACAGCAACAGCAACAGCAATGAGCAACAGCAACAGCAACAGCAACAGCAATGAGCAACACAACAGCACAGCAACAGCAATACACTGGCGCAACAGCAACAGCAAGCAGCACACAGTACAACAGCAACACAACAAGCAAACAAATAAACAACAGCAACACAGCACAACAGCACAAACAAAGTACAAATGTCAACAGCAACAGCAACAGCAACATAAATACAA